>JAQZBX010012925.1:0-40505 GCA_029593785.1 Cabassous unicinctus
TATGTAATTGTCCCTCCACTGTCCTCAACCCCAAGATTGTTTAGGGAACAGTTGCTACAAGCTAGGTCTATCAGCTACCTTTGGATACAGGCCCAAGGATATGTGTAGATGGGGGTTGCCTCATTGGTGCCAATAGCCAGCTACCTGCAGCTGGCCAGGGCTGGGGCCATCACTCAAACTTGTCCATCCTCAACTCCACCCCTGAGGGTGATGGCCCTGGAAATAGTGGGGGTACACTGCAGCCGTATGCCACAACAACAATATACACAGCAATAAACAGACAGTATACATTCCATCCCAATGAGGGTGCCTAATCCCCATTTCCAGGTTCCCAAGGAGTTCCACCAGTTCTGTACCAGGTCAGCTTGTAATTGTTGGATTTGTTGGCCTTCACGGTTCATGTCCTTTAGAGTGGCCTGTATGGAATCCTTATGTTCGGGAATGTACACACAACATTCAGTATGTATCAAGGCACATGTGCCCTTTTGGGCTGCAGTGAGTAAATATAAGGCCATGCAGTTTTTTAACACAACATGGTGGATTTGATCAATCTTCTCTGTTAACTAGGCAATCACGTACTCATAAACATTTAAAGCTTGCACAGTATGCTGTGCCAAGGCTTCTACATCTAATTCTATTTTAATAGCCATGCCCCCAGGACTAAGTATAGCTAATGGGTAGAACTACCATGGGACTTTCTGGGTTCTATGCCATCTGTGATATACAGTATCCCAGTTCCAGGGTATCTGCAGCAGGGTGGATAAGATCTGCCCTGGTATCAAGGGGCTTTCCCCATGTATATTACCCTGTCCAGTCAGCAGGAAGATATGGCCACCTGTGGGTTCCACAAACCCACAAATATCCCTTGGGCATCTGGTCTGTGGGCTTTGTCCCTACATATGGTAGACCATTCCACCAACTGAAGCCACCTGTAACATTCTGAGTAACATTACACATATGTATGGGGACCTCCCCAGCTCATCGGTGGGGGTCCCCCTTTTGTTCAATACATTTAGGGGCAATGCTATACAACTCTACATCTTTAGCAGGAAGCCAGCCCCATCCATTATACAAGGCATAGCTAAACCACGGCCTGGCTGAGTCCATGTCTCAGTGCAACAAGTGTTCGACATGGTGACAGATGACCTCCCACTCTGGGGTGGTTCAGTCAGCCATCTCCAGCCAGGTCCAATTGTCCCAAGTGGCAAGGGTGTTGCTCCATATGAGGCCTCCTGCTTGACTGGCCAGGAGTTCTGTACACACCCAGCAATAACACTTGTACACTTGAGCATAGGTATGGGCCCAAGCAAGCAAACTGTTGGCATCTAAGGGTGATAAGGCAAATGAGAAAGAGTGACTAAAATGGTTAACTCATGTCCATCTAAAAGGATGCAACATAATCAGTCATCCTGTGACAAGAATATTCTGCTCTGTGGCATACAGCTGGGCCGAGTGTACCACACACGGGGCCCATCCACTGAGGGGTGTTGTGCCACATCCTTGAACTGCATCAAAATGGGGGAACTCATTATGGTCCAGAGAGCCAATATAAACATCCCTTTCAAAATTGTTTCTGCTGTTAATGGCACCATCGCATCTACGTGCAAGGGCCAAACATTGCTTATCCAGGCATCATTGAGAATTTCCTTTGTAATCCTGTTTCCCAGGGAGCAATAAGAGTGAGCCACCTTACATGGGGTGCCTTCAAGATCCAAGGCCATACCATGGTTTTAGTTTCTCTGCCATGGAGCAGGGTTACATCAGGTAACAGAATATGTCCCTGTGGCTCCATCTAGGGTTTAAGCAAGGGGTCTTTTGTTGTAATTTGCAACTGGATAAGAGCCACTTCTCTATGCAATAGGGCTTCTATGGGCATTATGCAACCCCAGCGGGGGTACCTATTCAATTGTTAGACCACGGTCCACAGCCTATCCCACCATTTGCATAGGATAGCAGACCAGCACACATTGCCAATAATCCAGTTTTTAATAACCCATTGTATCTCTCAATCATATCCACTGCTAGGGGGTTATAGGGGCCATGAAAAGTCCATTGAATTCCTTGTTGTTGGGCCCATAATTTCATATGTTGACTGCAAAACTGGGTACCCATATCACATTCAATTACCATGGGACGGCCATATAGAGCACACAATTGCTGTAAAGCACAAATTGTACTAATCTTCATTGCTTGGGCAACAGGATAGACAAATAAACTGGTGACAGTATCCATGGCTGTGAATGTATACCAACACTGTCCACACAGGGGCAGTGGTCCTACATATTCACCTGCCGCCAAGTCAAGGGAAGCTGACCTCGCTCAAACCTGTCCCATGGTACAGGGCAAAGGTCATTCATCCAGGAAAGAGCATTGTGGGCATCCTCTACATGCTTCCCATAGGTCCTTCATTCCTACCTATAGGCCCCATAAATGGGTGGCTTTTGACGTGGTGGGAACTCCTGCATGCATCAATTTATGATGCAACCATGTGGTGATGTCCTACACAGTGTTTACCTTCAGGGTTAATTTCATTAACTGATCTGCTTGCTTCACCATTTCCAGGACAGGCCAGTGGGCAGTGAGTGGCCACATGATATATCACAACTTCTTTCAAAAGCCCCCATTCCCAGAGATCTTCCCACATGGCCCTTCCCCATATAAGTCTATGGGCCATGAGCCAATCCATTTCTTTCCATTCTGGTAACCATACTGCAAGGTTTTTAAAGACAGCCCAACCATCAGTACAAAGAGTTAATGGGCTTTCTTCTTTTTCTGCAATGAGCCATACATCTCACAATTTGGCCCATTGGCTACTTTGATGAAAGCCCATTTTATACCATATGGTGTCAGTTTTAGGTTGTATAGCTACAGCTGTACACTGACCAGACTGGCCTTGACTGGCTCATCTGAATACCATGCAGACTCTGGGACTGTCCCTTCCGCAGCCTTAAAGGGGGATTGGGCACCCTGGATGGGGGATACTTCTGCCTCAGGATTCAATGTTCCTGCATATGTTAAGGGACCCAAAACTTGTTACATTTCTTTACTTAGAGGACTGGAAGCAAAAGTTCTTTGTTGTTCTAAATATGCACCCCACTTAGCAAGGGTTGCTGTTTGAGCTGCTCCACTATGAGACTGGGCTATCCAGTTTTGTACCCAGGCTTTGATGGGGTAAGTGGTGAATATTTTCACTGGGGCCTCTCGCATTACAGTCTCAGTACTCTGGGCTGCAGCACATACAGTGGCCAGTTGCTTCTCTATCAAACTATAATGCTTTTCTGTTTGTTTCCACAGTTGGCTCCAAAATCCAATTGGCTGACAGAGTCATTCTGTATGTTGCCATAGACCCCAACCATAACCCTCTTCTGTGATATGTACATCTAATTCAAATGGTTGACCAGGGTCTGCCACTAAGAGAGCTTGGGCCTGTTTAATGGCCCACTTGGTGGCCTCAAATGCTACCTCAGCTTCATCTCTCCAGTCCCAGGTGACCCCCTTATACAATGGCTTCAAAATCTGGGCCAACTGTGGCACACTCACCAATACCCCAAAAGACCCAAGAAAACCTGCAGGTTTTGCACTGTAGTGGGGTGGGGAAAGGCTTGTATTTTATCTATAATGGCTTCTGGGATTACTTTTGTCTTACCTGACCACACAATACCCAAAAATTTGACAGATAAGCCAGACCCTTGCAACTGGTCCTGATTTATCACCCATCCTCACTCTTGAAGATGAGTGATCAATGTGGGCACCGTTGCTTCCAAATCTGCAAGAGAATCAGAGATTAACATCATCATATAATCTGATGATAATAACATCATCATAATGAAACAATTGTATTGTACCCAGGTGCTTCCACTGTGCTAAGTCCTTAGCTATTGTAACCGTTGGGGAATTTGATGTAATTATGAATTCCAAAAATATAATTGGATCATGCCTGTAATCTGATCTGTTAATCTGGGCATGATTGAATTATGATTAGGGCGTTGACTGGGCCATGTCAGTCGGTAGGGCGTTGAGGCCCACCCACCAGGGGGTGGGGAATTGAATGTAAAAGGCAAGGCAAAGAACAGAGGAGAAGCAGTCTTTTGAGAAGCAGTCTTTGAGAAGCAGCTTTGATGTTGGAAAGAAGGCCCCAGGAGAAGAGAAGAGAACCATTCGCCTGATTGCCTACAGCTGACCTTGTGGAGGAAACAGGAGCTAAGCCCGGAGAGAAACGCAGCCCCGGGAAGAGAGGAAGCCAAGAAGCCGGAACCCTGGGCAAATGTCGGCAGCTGTCTTGCTCCAACACGTGACAATGGACTTTGATGAGGGAAGAAACTTATGCTTTATGGCCTGGTAACTGTGGACTTCTACCCCAAATAAATACCCTTTATAAAGACCAACCCATTTTTGGTATTTCACATTAGCACCCCTTTGGCTGACTAATACAGCTATTAAGCTATGATAGATGGTGGGGCTATGAACATATCCCATTGGCAAAATGGTAAAAACCTGTTGACTTCCTCCCATGTGAAAGCAAATTCATCCTGTGTGGTTTTGGTGAGAGCAATGGAAAAGAAGCCATTTGCTAAGTCCAAAACAAAATGATATGTCCCAAATTAAGAGTCAATGTGTCCATAAGATCAAAAAAGGATGGCACAGCCTCATGAAGGGGAAGAACCACCTTGTTCAACTCCCAGTAATCAACAGTTATATGCCAAGTCCCATCCAGCTTGTGCACAGGCCTTACTGGAGCATTAAAGGAGATATATGCCTCCTGGAGGATATGAACTTTAGCCAATTCCTAAATGGTAGAAGTAATTTCATCATGCTCACCTGGCAAACTAAATTGCTTTATCAATCCAATGAGGCTCTGGCAAGGTCACAGGCAGATGATGAGCATGTCCCCACACTGGATTTAACTGTTTGGACACGCAAGTGGAACTCTCCAATAGTAGTCTGCAAACTAACATTGTGCACCACATCTACACCAAGTATATACTCCGGAATGGAGGAGATGCACACTGAAAATTCCCGGGGAGAGAGGCGACCAATTCCCAAGATCACCTTGGTCCAGACAACTCATAAGGACCCCTGGCCTGTTTGTCCATATCCATCTACATAGGAATATGTGCCCGTGAATTTTTCAGGCTGTCCATATAGAAGCATGCATTCAGCGCATTTGTCCATTAGGGCAACAACTCCCTGAACATTTTGTGGGGACCTGTGGATGGCTAGTTCCACAAAGGGCTTCTGGTCTTTCTGAGTGTCCCCATCTCAGACACCTCAGCCTTTATTCTATGTAAAGGTAAATGCCGGTTCAGGGGTCCCTCCAGGGTATTTGTCAAATAGTCACTCAATTGACCGACTGCCCATATCTGCTTTTTCCTTTGCACATTGCACTGCATTGGCTCTAACTGGTGCCAAAGATCCAATAGGACCATATTCAGCTTCCCATCTATCTTTGCCCAGTCTACTCCGACAGCCAAGAGATCATTCCACATTTGCATGCACATCACCTTAATCAGCCCCCTTCTAAAGTTCTGTGCTTTTGGCTTCACCACTCACCTGGGTGTGAAACTATCCCTTCCTTCACTAGACACGGGACTAGTTTGCATACGGAAATTCTCTGCCGCTCCTAAGCTAACCATCATGGCTGTCACTTCATGCACTGGTCAGCCAACATATGGGGTGAGAATCACCATCAGGGAACAGAACGATGGAAACATGGCATGCTGCACTAAAAGATCTCTCATTTGCTTTGTAAACCGTTCCACATCTGGACCTTGATTACCAGGATTAAGCAGAGCATTATGCATGCCCATCTCTTGAACCACTTGCAGTAAGTCGGCATAGGTTGCCCATCAACTCACCACATCCAGTATTTCAACGGGATCGCACCACACAGTATGAATTGTGGCCTGCAACCATTCCATCAAGGGATAGTTAGGATTTCTCCCAGCATGGTGCTGGGCATTCAACAGTCACTTTCTTAGCAGCAGATGGCTTGCCAGAGATGCTGTTTTTTAAATCTCTGCTCCAGATCACAAAATGCCATCAACCCCAGCATCCCACAGCCAGAACAGCCATGCAGCTATGGGTTCTCTTGGTTTCTGCTGAAATTGCCATCCCAATTCAACCAGTTCTGCCTGCCTATAGGGACAGCACATGGTGTGCTGGACTACATGGGGCTGCCCCATGGGAGTCTCTCCCTACACCATGTCCTGTTCATGCTTCATCTTCTAAGTAACAACCAGGTGGACTTCTTTATAGCCCCTTCCTCAACTTCCTCCTCAGAACTACTATCTACTTGTTCATCCTGGTGCTCTTGCTCCTGCTCCAGATGCTGTGTTTGACCACATAACTGTTTTGCCACCTGCTCCATCTCCCACAACTGGCTTGCTTGTTTCAGCATTTCCTGTGTGTTATCCCAAAGCAAGAACAGGAACACCCAGCCCACCCAAGCAGCTGCTGCATGTAGTTTCATCTCCCCTAACAGAGGCTCAGCTTGCTGCAGAGCACCCAGTAAAGCAGCTGGTGTGTTATCTGGGATCTCCACAGGACAAGCACACCAGTGGGACAGCCACTCTGCCACCCCAGCCCACATACAGGTGGGTGGCCACCCATGGCACATAATCCTTAACTCCTCTTCAGCAGGTGTGGTAGATGTGCAGGCCAACTGCTTATCCTGCTGACTATGGCAATTGTTAACTGCATCCAAGAAAGGACCTCATGAGGGGGGCAAGTGAAAAAACAAATGAGGAGGAGAATTGTAACAGTCCATATCAGGCAGCAGCCATGCAACAAAGCAATCATTCACCTTCGGGCTGCCTTGTTCGTTTTTAATGTTTCATTCTTGCATACAATAACATATTGATACAATGGTAAGCATAACATGTCAATCAGGTTATATAACATGTCAATTAGATTATATAACATACTCCATTATTGTTCCTCATCTGTCCTTGACCCCAGGATTATTTAGAGAACAACTGGTGGCTAGGGTCATCACCCGAACTTGGCTATCCTCACACACTTATACCCCTATTGTTGTCCCTTAGTATTGAAAAATATATCTTCTTGCCAGTCCTGCAAAATATTACAATATTACTGTTGACTATTGTCCATAAGTTTCATTAGTTGTAATTTCCTGTGTATCACCATATTCTTAGCACTTTGTAAAAGAAGAGCATTCTTATATTTATACTATTAGTCACAATCTTCATTTAGCAGCAAAATCACTACATTATACATCCCTAGATTATTCTCTAGTTTCTTTTCAAATGACATTTACTTTTTGCACTTCCACATGCTCCTGTGGTTTTTGTCTTTTCTGGTTCTGTTAATGGAATCTTTTGTCTTTTGTGATTTGGAAAGTTAAACCACCCTTATATATTTTAGTATTTCTTATTTGGTATTGATGTCTTATATTTTCATAGGTGTCTAAATTATATCTTTTTCTTCAAATGTTTGTATCTCTATTTATGAAATATATGGTTTGTAATGATCTTTTCTCATAATGACCTAGTCTGATTGTGATCTCAATGATACACTGGTCTCATCAAAGAAATTGAAACATGTTCTCTGTTTTTCTCCTGTCCCAGAGAGTTTGTGTAAGTTGGGTGGTTTTTCTTCCTTACATAGAATATTTCATCAGCCTGAGAGTTTCAGACTGTAGGTTTTTCTGGAATGTTTTAGGTGGATTGTGGCAGGTTGCTTTGATTTTTTTTAAAATAATGGCTTCAATTTCTTTAAGTAATAGGAATTTCCAATATTTCATGGTTTGTGTGTGTGTATCAGTTTTGCTAGCTGGTTTTCAGACTTGGTGCCTTTTGATCTCTGTAGTCCAGCTTTTTAGGCCTCAGTATTTTATTCAGTCTTCATGTCCTGTTGGTGTTCATAGGCTCTGTAAAGAATGTGTCTGTTTTGATTCCTAATTTGCTTAATTTTTCCCTCATAATCAGTTTTACCTAAGGGCTTATTAGTTTTACTTATATATTAAAAAGACAGGATAATAATTTGCTTAATTTGTTTCCATGATATACTTATTTTCTATTTCATTCATTTCTGCTCTTTTTAGTATTGGCTTCTTTCTGTGCTCTTTCATTTTGATTTTTTGTGTTTTTTAGTTCTTAAGAAGGAAGGAGAGGTGATTTTTGATCTTCCTTCTTTTCTAAAATGTTCCTTTGAGGTTTGCCAAAAGAACTGCAGCTGCAAATACAATAGAAAGTAATCTATTCTTCTATTCCTACTGCAATAATTTCCCAGAATTGGGCATCACCAAGTGAAAGCAGAATTCCAAAGTGTTCAGGGGGTATAGAGAAGTTATAGTAAAAACAAAAAGAAAAACATGTGAGGGGTGGCTGTTTTCAGGTGAGTCCTGGTCTTAACAGCATATTGTAACATGGAGACAGAAGGAGACTTACTTGAAACTGAAGAATCAGCTGCTGTGTGAGAACACCCCTCCCACTCACTGTGGAAAGATTGCACTTAGAGGCAGGTGTCCACATGCCCTGGAAAAGGAGCCTAGTGGCTGAGGTAGATGCATCAGCCTATCTCACATGCAGATTATTTACCTGCAGAAACCAGGCAACACTTGGTCACCATACTGGATTTGATATTCCACAGGCAGCTTCTGAGCTTGGATGGCAGTTTAGCACAGATTCCCAGAACAGGCTTTGATGTTGCTCTGGTAGTTTCTTGTGCACCAGTTGCCTGGTTCACCACTGGAAATGGTATCTCTTGCCTTTGTTCACAAATCCCCTAGCAGACTTTAATCACTGCTTTCAAAGGCAGATATTCCATAAGCTAGAAAAAGAAGTAAATGCAATAGAAAATAAGGGTACCATAGAAACATATCCTGTGAAGTTAAAGCTTGTGAGAGAGCTTCAGACTTCTCTCCACTAAAGGGCTTTCTCACCTACTGTATCACTTGGATAGAAGTTTTTAGTTCACTGTGACTAGTAGTCAGATGATTGCAAAATTAAACAAACAGGGAAGTAAGATTCCACAAAGCAAATTAATGTGTATGGAAAAATTAAGTTGATTCCATCTATTGGAGCTAAGGAAACACAAAAATAGGAGAGTAATCAGGGGATAGGTGTGGGACCTAACTATACACTGTTGTACCGGGTAAAAACTATACTACATACAAAGTGTCTCTAAAGAAAACATGATAAACAGGCACAGCAATAGACCAGCAGATCCATGGAAAAGAGTAAAAAGTCTGGAAATAATCACAACTCTGTATGGAAATTTAGTATATGACAAAGCTATCCCACATTTCTGGGAAAAATGGGCTTTTAAATAAATAGTGTAGGGAAAACTAGAAAGCAATTTTGAAAGAAAAAAAAACAATAAAATACAAGTTGATCAGAGATATACATGTAAAAACCAAAACGATACAAGAACTAGAAGAAAATGTGATTTCCATGATAATCAAAAGATGAAGCCTTTTATAACTATCCTTTAAAATATCTGATGCAAGAGGTAGGCAGTCCAGCTCAGAGGTGAGTGACAAAATGCTGACCTGAGTTACTGCAGGCTTTCCACTGCGGTGGGGCCTAAGGAGAGGACAACACCAAAGCTTCTTAAGCTTATAGAGGTAAAGAATAAAGCTAAGGGTAAGACACTACAATTGGTTACATTGTTCAGCATCCCAAAGGTGGGTTACATGGACTTTTATGGACAAGGCACATATAAAAATTACGGAGATGTAAATCATTTACAGATCACGGATAGAGATGCTCCAAAAAACTTCCCTCTGTTTTGTTGCTTTAGGATATCTCTTACCCCTGATACCACAATTATTCCAGTCTAGTGAATACGAGCTTAGAAAGAAAGGTATGGGGGCACTGCAACATAGTCAGTGAACAGAAAAAAACATTAATCCATTATAAATGTTTTTAATCTCTCGAAATATTTAAATGCACAGTTTGGATAAACAATCAAGTGCTCAACCAATTTTCTGATGTATAACAAAATGTACTAGCTTTAAAATGTGCATTCTTCAGCTTTCATATATATATATATATATATTTCTTATTTATATAATTTTTACCCTGTATCTTTCAAAATGGAACACTGGGTATTTTTAGCCTAAGTATTGTTACATGTACATTCATTGTAATTGCACATTTTAGGAAGACAAAAAAAAATCAGGGTCTTTCAATTTCACTAAGTTGAAAATTTGTATTTATAAAATGAAAAACCCTTATCAAAATACCCTTTTCACTAGGAGAAATTAGTAAGACAGACAAATGGATCTACACAAATTTTTAAAAATTAACCTGGATATGTTTCAGTGTGGTACATGAATCCATATCAAGCACATTTTCCCTTATTCTTCCAGAGTTGAACACTTTTTACATAATTTAAATGGAGATTTTAGGATCCCCACCATTGCTTTTCATTCCACATCATCTTTGGTTAACCTCTGAGCACTTATATTTCTCTGACAGATTGTTGGGAACTTAGTGAGAAGCACCTGGAAGAGTGGTGGTGGAAGAGTTCATGGTAAAAGTTGTCATCACAACTATGGCTGTCCTCACAGGGCAGTGGTATTGGTCAAATGTTCCACAGCATTCTGATATTCACCTTGGGTAACTAACTCTTTCATTGAACTCTATTTCTTCAAGGAAGAATTTCTGAACAGCTTTGGCACTTTTCAGATCAGGTAACTTGGAAAGCCCAGCTCTATGCTTGTCAAGTTTCTGTTTCTTGGCTCTCACACCTGTTTTTGAAATTGGGATCACTTTTTCTCTTGTGGTTAAAGCAAATACAGTATCCACTGCAGAGGGCCCCACGTACACCAGCAGTAAGGCTGCTTTTCTGACTCAACATTTTCTCTCAGTTGCAGAGTATAGTGGGCAGTGGCAGTCCATGAAGGAGCCATTGGCTGCCAAACCTCTGATGATAATTTTTTAAAACAATATTATTATCATTTTTATCTTCTGTACATGACTGCATTGGGGAGTCACCAAGTTATGTGTCATCAAGGCAAATGAAAAGAGGTTATAAATGAAGATACATACACAGTGTTCTCACAGAATGCACAAATGGTGCCAAAATGGGTGATTTAGGAAGTTCTTTTTTCTGTTTGTATCTTTTTGCCTAGCAACTCAAATTGGTGAGGAACTGGCAAGATGAGTTAAACAAAATTAGCAAGCAGGTAGTCATGATACCTGTGTGACATGGCTATCCATTCCTCTTTGAATATCTCCAAATAAAATGTGAAATGAAAATAATTTATCTTTCATTCTCTTAAAGAGATTAAAATGCAAAGCTATGTGTCTTCCTAACTTTGACACTGGCACTGAAAATGTGTAATTTAGCTGAGGGATACAGATCTTGTGGGAGCCACAGAATACAGTAGTCTCTGAGTCTGAAACAGGCCAGGATCCCTGTTGATGACAGCACATACATCAGAAGGATAATGTGGTCATCTGTGGGGTGGGAGGGGTAGGGGGTGGGGGTTGGGCAGGATGAGGGCTACAATGGGCTGGCAGCAGGTCCTGGGTTATACCAGTCCCACTGGACCGACCCAGTTCCCTCTCCTGACTCAGTTCCTTCTCCCTCTTTTGGAACCATCCCTCTTTATATCATGTGATGGCTGTAAATCATGCCATTGTGACCATGGGTGCAACTCAATACTTAGCTTCCTGAGGAACTGCCAGTCTGTCTTCCTTGTGGCAGCAGAAGCCTGTGCCATTTTACAATCCCACCAACAGTGAATAAGCATTCCTCTGCCTTTCTCCACATCCTCTCCAACACTAGTTAGTATTTTAAATTAATTTTTAATTTTTTTTTACTTTTATTGACAAGGTATACTAAAAGCAAACAAACAACACACACATACACACACACCAGATGTTTTACCATATTGCACATACAGATGTTCCCCCAAAAAGTTCTATTTATTTTGTTGTTTTAGGATACCTCTTGCCCCTGGAAGCAAAAATATTCCAGTCTGGGAAGTGGATGTGGCTCAACCACTTGGGCACCCACCAACCACATGGGAAGTCCCAGGTTCAGGTCCCAGTGCCTCCTATAGGAAGATGAGCAGACATCACCTCCTGAGAACCAAAAGAGCTAGATGCCACCCCTGCCTCAACAAGCTAGACTCTGTCCCCACCACCATGAGCAGGCAGAAGACACAGCAGCCCATGGGGAGTGGAGTGGCTCAGCCTGTTTTGGCACTCACCTCTCATGTAGGAGGTTCTGGGTTTGGTTCCTGGTGCCTCCTGGAGAAGGTGAGGAAACAATGAGCAGGAAGATGAGCAAACCATCTGGTGGGGAGTGGGGAATAAAAAAGTAAATTGAAAATAAATTAAAAATTAAAAAAAATTCCTGTCTTGTGTATACCATCAGATTGAAAAAGAGGCAGGGGTTATGACCTGCAGCATGTCCAGAAAGACACATGGTACAATGAGAATTTTTTAAATATTCTGTACATTTTTGCATCAGGAATCCATCAAATGATGTGGCATCATGAAAAAAGATATTTAAAATTAAGAAGGTGACCACATAGACATACATGGGTTTGTTATCCTCTCACCAAATGCATGAGAGATGTTGACATGGCTGATTTAGCAAGCTCTTCAGTTTTAAGATAGTTTGCTTAGCAACTCTCAGTAGTGAGGAAGCTGCAAGATGAGTTAAACAAAATTAGTAAGCAGGTAGTCATCACTGTGTGATATGGCTTTCTACATCTTTTGAATAGCTCCAAGTAAAATATGAAAGGAAGAAAATAATTTATCTTTTATTCTCTTAAAGAGAAAATGCAAAACTACATGGCTTCCTTCCACTGACATGGCCACCACAAACATTAAATTCAGGCAAAAAACACAGATCTAATAGGCACCACAGGGTATATCCATCCTGGGGTCTGAAACAGCACTTGATCCCTGTCAGTGACAGAAGATGGTATGCACCAGTAAGGCTTGACCTCATCTCTGTGCATTCCACACTAGAATACATCCTAGTAGATTCCAGAGTTCTTTACAGACATGTGAGGAAGACCACAGCTTTCAAGTCAGTCAAGAAAAGATCCCATCTTATTTCTATGCCTGATCACAACCCTTCGTGGAAAAATAATCAATGATTTCCCCCCTAACTGATGCATTTTCAAGAAACAAATATCCCAGAAGCAAAATTGAATGTCTGTTGTGAGGGTTGTATTTTGGCTTCAATGATGGCCCTGCAACTCGATCCTTATGCTTTGGGCTAGAAATGTACTGCTTGAGTTGATTTCTGAATTAAAGTGAACATCACAAATTTTAAAATGAAATGTCTTGTTCTGCAGTCCTGGCCCCTTGTGGCCATTCTCCATCTTTAATCTTGATCTGGGTCTAGGATAGGACTTCATAGGACCAACCTCATGACTGAGTTTCAATCATGGTCTTGTTTTTAGATCCTGTATTGTGTGCCTCTAGTTGTGATGGGAAGCTCACAGCCAGTTTGCAAAGTGAATGATAAAGTGATTTTTGGGGGCATTGGGAGTGGGGTGCTTTCTCATCTTCTCATTCACAAACAGCACTGAGAGTTCCATTTGGACTTTTGGAAGGAGAAGTGGCTGCTACCAGTGGTGGCAGGGGTGTTGTGCTAGATTTGAGGAGAAAGTAGCTGCTTTCTGAGCTTGGTGCTGAGAGCTTTTAACTTCCCTTTATTCTCTGATTTGTGAGAATTGTTGCCTGTGAATGAGGTGATGGTGCAGTTGGTATTAGCCTTTTCACTGTTCTGGGAAGAAACCATTTTTGGCTTAATTTTTGTTGCCTCTAGCTTAGTGTGTTTACTTCCTTTGTGGTGAGCCTTGGCCTGGCTATCTGAATCAAAGTGAAGCTGACAGACATGACAAGAAATAAATTGTTTCTTTTCTGGGGACATGGACACTCCAGATGTGTGGTTGAGGACTGATTTTTGCACAGGATCCATCCCCTCATTCCTTAGCTCCAATAGATGGAATCAACTTAATTTTTCTGTACATATTAAATTGCCTTGTGTAACCTCACCTCCCTGCTTAATTTTGCAATTCTGTGACTACTAGTCACAGGGAACTCAAAACTTCTAAGCAAGTGATAGAGTAGGTGAGAAAGCCCTTTAGTAGAGAGAAGTCTGAAGCTCTCTCACAAGCTTTAACTTTGCAGGATATGTTTCTATGACATGTTTATTTTATATTGCATTCCTTTTTTTCCCTAGCTTTTGGAATATCTGCTTTTGGGTGTAGTGATTAAAATCTGCTAGGGGATTTGGAGACAAAGGCAAGAGATACCATTTCCAGTGGTGAAACTGGCATCTGGTGCTCAAGAAACTACCAGAGCGGGGTTAAAGCCTGTTCTGGGGGTCTGCACTAAACTGTCGTCCAAGCTCAAAAGCTGCCTGTGGAATATCAAATCCATTATGATGACCAAGTGTTGCCTGATCTCTGCAGGTATATAGTCTGTGTGTGGAATGGGCACAGGATGGGATAGGCTGATGCTTGAGGTTGAAAACTGAAATTAAGGTGGTTGCCTAATTGAATATCATTCTTTTGAGGAAAAGCTAGCAGAAGTGTTAATTCCTCAAGGTCAAATATGTATACATCCTGCACTTAAATGTTCACAAAATGTATTGGTTAAGAGATAAATTGCCAAAATGAACAGCTATTGCATGATTCTATTTCTGGCAGGTATTTATCTTATGCAAGTTGATATGGAATGGTGTTGATAGCAAGTTACCAGGGACAGGGGACAGTGGAAAAGTGGTAGGATACAAGATCAACACGTAAAAATAAGTCGTGTTTCTCTACACTAGTAATGAGCAAGCTATTGAGGAAATCAAGAAAAAATCCATTTACAATAGCAACAAAGGTCTCAAATATCTAGGAATTAATTTATCCAGGAATGTAAAGGATCTATATTCAGAATAATACAGAACACTACTAAAATTAATTAAAGAAGACCTAAACAAATAGAAAGATTTCATATTCATGGATTGGAAGACTAAACATCATGAAGATGTCAATTTTATACAATTTGATTTATAGATTCAATGCAATATGAATAAAAATTCCAACAGCTTACTTTACAGAAATAACTCAATTACCAAATTTGTTTGGAAGAGATAATGGTCCTGAATAGCTGAAAACATCCTAAAAAGAAAAGCGAAGCCAGAGGACACACGCTTCCTGAACTTGAACTGAATTATAAAGCTACAGTGGTAAAAAAAAAAAAAAATCAGCATGGTATAGGCATAAAGATAAATATATTGATAAATGAATTGAATTGAGTGTTGAGAAATAGACCCTCACCTCTATGGTTAACTGATTTTTCATAAGCATATGAAGTCCAACTTTCTGGGACAGAACAGACTCTTCATTAAATGATGCTGGGAGAATTGGATATCCATATCCAAAATAATGAAAGAGAACCCCAATCTCACTCCTTATACAAGAATCAACTCAAAATAGATTAAATACCTAAACTAAAAGGCAAGGACCATAAAACTCCTAGAAGATAACTTAGGGAAACACCTAGAAGACTTTGTAGTAAGTGGGATCTCTTAAACCTTACCCCCAAAGCACAAGTAACAAAAGAAGTAAAGATAAAGGGGACCTCCTCAAAATTGAAGACTTCTGTACATCAAAGGACTTTGTAAAGAGAGTAAAAAGGCAGCCTAGTCAATGGGAGAAAACATTTGAAAATTACATATCTGACAAGGGTATAATATCCATGATACATAATGAGATCCTACAACTCAACAATAAAAAGACAAATGGTCTAAAGAAAAAATGGGCAAGAAACTGGCATATAATATTGAATTCCCATCCTGAGAAATTCTGCTAAATTTTCTAATGGGACAGCAAGAGTCCCCCAAGAACAGTGGCAGTGCCTAGTGAAGTAAGACGACCATTGTGCCAAGCCCTTGATATTGATGATTGTACTTATGAACCTTTTCTTTTGAAATTGAAACAGCCTGGTATTATTATGCTGCCTAAGTGTTACCTCCTGAGGACCTCCTTGTTTCTCAAATGTCATCTCTCTCTAAGTCAAAATCAGCATATAAATGCTCTACTTTCACTCCCACACAGGACATTACTCACAGGTATGAGTCTCTCTGGAACAGAGGGATTACTCCCAAGTGCAAACTAACAATGCACCTGGATAATGACCTTGACCATATGGGAGAAATGGTAAATATGAATGAGTTCTTCTGGCTAAGATATTTCAGAGTAGGGAGATCATTCCTGAGGTTAAGCTTATGCATGCCTCAGCAGGATCTCATTGACAGCCAAAGTAAATATTGCCTCTAATAGTGGGTCTCCTGAGGGCTCTGGAGACATTCAGACACTACAGGGATGGAAAACAGCTCAGGAGCTTGACACCCTGTCAGTGGGCCTTGGAACTTATGCTTCCCAGTGTGACAAAGTTGGACTCATTTGTGGTTTCCCTAAACATGGCTCTTCTGCCCCTTCTATTTGAATCTACACTTAGTACTATACTTGATAGGTATATGTCCAAGAAATTTAAATCTTTGGTCTGTCCATGTGCCACTTGGGCCCTAAATCTCAACAGTTACAAAATCTTCTCTCCAGTTCATTGGACTCAAGAAAATTAACAAGGTGATGATGCTAGACAATACCCATCCCAAGGAACAGAGAGAGTCTGCAACTGCAAGAAAAATAGTCCCATCCATCTGCCTAATGGGATCTAAGCCCACTCTCAATTAGAGGCAAAATGATCAACACCATCCTAAAATCCTTGAGAGTGGGGATTGCCCAATGGACTAAAGTAGACTTTCTGTTATTCTACTATAGACTTATTGTTATTCTAGCAATGGAAGTACTTTTATCATTGATGTGGAGGTACTGGGCACCAGAGGTCCTGAGGAGAAGGAAAAATAGGTGTAATATGGTTGCATTTTTAGGACATTGGAATTGTCCTGCAAGATGTTGCAATGATGGTTATAGGCCATTATATATTTTGTCATAACTTACAATATTGCACAGGATGGAGTGTAAAATGTAATGAAAACTATAATCCATGGTTAGTGGCAATGCATCAATATGTGTTCATCAGTTATAACAAATATACCACTCTAATGAAGAATTTTAATGTGGGAAAGTGTGGAAGGGGAGAGGGAGTGGAATCCCCTATATTTTTATGTAACATTTATGTAAACTAAAGTTTCTTTAAAATAAATAAATTTTTTAAAAATTTCTAAAGAAGAAATACAAATGGTGAAAAAACATGCAAAATTGTTCAACATCACTGGCTATTAAGTGAATGCAAATCAAATCTACAATGATATCATTTCACACCTATTACAATGGCCACTAGTAACAAAACAGAAAAGTTCAAGTGTTGGAAAGGGTGTGGAGACATAGGAATGCATATTCATTGTTGGTGGAATGTAGGAGGGTACAACAACTGTGAAAGTCTGTTTGGCAGTTCCTAAGTATGTTAGATATAGATCTATCTCATGATTAGGCAATGCAACTACTAGGTGTATACTCATAAAAGCAGAGAATAGTGATGTAAACAGACATCTGCACACTGATGTTCATTGTGTTATTATTCACAATTGCCAAAAGATGGATACAACCCAAGTGTCCATCAACTGATGAACAGATAAACAGTGGTATATACACATAATGGAATATTATTCAGCTGTAAGAAGGAATGAAGTCATGAAGTACATGACAACATTGATGAACCTGGAGGACTTTATGTTGAGTGAAGCAAGCCTGGCACAAAATGACAAATATTGTATGATTTCACTATTATGACCTAAATATAATGAGCAAACTCATGGAGTTAAATAGCTAAAACATGTCACCAGAAAATAGAATATGTTTGAGAATGGAAAGCTGAGGTTTCATCTTTGTAGAATTAGTAAAAAGTTGTTTGCAAAACTTTTGAAATGAATAAAATGGTGAAAGCACATCACAGGATTTGTAATTTGTAGCCCTAACATAAGAATATCATAGTGGATTGTTTTTCCTTTTTTTTTTTTTTTGAGTAATGGAAAAGCTTTAAAATTGATTGAAATGATGAATGCACAACTCATTGAATATGCCAAATGCCATTCATTGTATGCTTAGGTAAAGTATATAGTTTATGAACATAAAAAATAGGGTGGGTTTGGGGGAAAATACCCCAAATATAAGATATTGACTATACTTAATAGTAATACTTTGATGATGCTGTTTCATAATTTGTTACAAATGTTTCACAACAATGCAAGGTATTTGCTGTGGGGTGATGTATGGGAGACCTCTATAATGTTATGCATGTTTGTTTTGTAATTTCACAACTTTTACTTTACACTTATTGTCTATATATGTTCATATATAAATAATATACTTTCATAACATTTTTAAATGAAAAAAATGTCCAGCAACACTATCTTTCAAATATGAGGTGGAAATTTAGACATTCCCAGAAAAATAAAAGCTGAAAGTGATCACTATCTCTACACATGCCCTACAGGAAAAGCTTCATGCTAAAAGGAAAGGAAAATTTTGGGATGTCCCTGTTCCCTGCCACTTGGCTGAATTTAATTAGTAGCTGTGTTGTGGATTTTTCAGGATTTTCTTTATATAGAATTATGTCATCTGCAAATAGGGAAATCTTCACTTCTTCCTTTTAAAATTGGATAGATTTATTTCTTTTTCTTGCCTAATTGCTCTTGCTAGAACATCCAGTACAAAGTTGAATAAGAGTAGTGACAGTGGGCATCCTTGCCTTGTTCCTCATCTTAAACGGAAAGCTTTAAGTCTGTCATCATTAAGTAGGATGTCTGCTGTTGGTTTTTCATATATGTCTTTTATCATGTTCAGGAGGTTTCCTTCTATTCCTAGGTTTCTAAGTGTTTTTATCAAGAATGGTGGTGAATTTTTCAACTGCCTTTTCTGTATCAATGGAGATGACCAGTCTTTCCTTTCATTTTGCTAATGTGGTCTATTACATTAAATCATTTTCTTATGTTGAACCACCCTTGCATTAGTGGGATAAATCCCACTTAATTATGGTATGTAATTCTTTTATTTTAAAGGAAATTTTATTGATATATTCACATACCCTAAAATCCATCTAAAGTGTACATTCATTGGCCTTTGGTATAATTACAGACTTGTGCATTCATCATTGCAATCAATTTTATAGCATATTCATTATACCAAAAAGAAAACCCACCTAACCCTTAGCAGTCACTGATCAATCCATGTATCCTCCCCCTGCTGTACATAGCCACTAATATAATTCCAGTTCTATAAAGTTATATATTTTATTTTTATATAGAGTCAAACATTATGTAGTTCTTTGTGTCTGGTTTCTTTCACATAGCTTAATTTCTTTTTTTAACAACTGATGGAAAAATATTAATCTATCACTATTCACTACAGCTCATAGTTTTCTTTAGGTATATTTTTGGACAAATACCACCCTATTACAAACAACTTGTGATATTAACATATATTAGTTCTGATTCATGGAAGAACATTCTTAGATTTGTATTACTGACCACACTTATGATCCACAACAGGGTACACAGATCTATATAGTCCCAAGTTTCATCCTTTAGCTCTCCTTCTAGTAGCATACAAGATCCTAATTTTCCTATCAACCGAAATCATACCCACAAGTTAGTGCAGTTAATTACATTCACTATAATGTGCTATCATCACCTCTATTCATTTCAAACATTTACAACCAATCTTATTACAAATTATGCACAAATTAAGCATCAGCTCCCCATTCTGTACCATCATGCTATCTTCTGGTGACCTATATCCAGCTATCAACTCCATGAGTTTGCTCCTTATATTTAGTTCATATTAGTGTGATCATATAATATTTGTACTTTTGTGTCTGGCTTATTTCACTCAACATAATATCCTCAAGGTTCATTCATTTGTCATAGGCACCCCAAATTCATTTCTTCTTATAAGCACATAATATTCCATCCTATGTATATGCCACATTTTGTTTATTCATTCATCTGTTGATGGACACCTGGGTTGTTTCCATCTTTTGGCAGTTATGAATAATACTGCCATGAATATCAGTGTGCAAAGGTCTTTTAGTGATCCTGCATTCAGTTCTTCTGAGTACATACTTAGTAGTGGGATTCCCAGATAATATGGCAGATCTATATTTAATTTCCAAGGGATCACCAGTCTTCCAAGCAGCTGTATAAGTCCACATTCCCACCAAGAGTAAGCATTCCTATTTCTCTTCATCTCCAACACTTGAAATTTTCAAGTTTTTTAATAGTGGCCATTCTAGAAGGTATGAAATGATATCTCATAATTTTTTTTTGAAAAGCAGAGTATCCCTTTTATGGATCAGTAAGGTAGTGTTGGCACAGACTTTGTTGACTAAATTCCCAGAAGAGGGGGGCTAATGCTTACTGAGCACCTACTATTACACAGGATTTATCTCATTGAGGACCTAATTGCCTTTCAGGGCTGATATTTCTAAGATCAAAAGGCATCAAGGTGGGAAGCACCTACTTCCCATGTATGATTCTGGTACCTCCCAAAACAAATAAATGAAAAAATAAACAACTCTCACTGGGGAGCAGATGCAGCTCAGTGGCTGAATGCCTGCTTCCCATGTTCAAGGTCCCGGGTTCAATCTCCCAGTATCTCCTAAAAAAAAAAAAAAAAAAAAAAAAAAAAGAAGAAGAGGCATCAAGACCCAGGTAGTGCATAGTTCAAGTCAAGTAGAGGGAAGTGGAGACAAATTGGGACCTACAGTTAACTATTAGGCAATTTAATCACTTATTTGAAAGCATCCACCAAAAAAA
This sequence comes from Cabassous unicinctus, assembly GCA_029593785.1. NCBI lineage: Eukaryota > Metazoa > Chordata > Mammalia > Cingulata > Chlamyphoridae > Cabassous > Cabassous unicinctus. The sequence goes on from JAQZBX010012925.1 coordinate 20,770, forward strand.
TAAAGAATACAATTTTGAGGGTTGACAAGACGAGGACGGTTTCAGGAGGGAAATTAGATAAGAAAGCAAATAAAACGTTTGCGTCTCTCACTATAAATAAACGCCCCCTTCCTTTGACAGTTCAAGTCCTGGAAGTATCTAGTTCGCTGAACATCAGGTGCATCTCACTTCACTCAGTAGCTGCTTTGGGCAAAGGCATTGGCTCTGTGAGGCTCACAAGTGTCCAGCGCTGGTGGGAGCAGCTACCCGTGACCCCAAGGTGTGTGAGCCTGGTTTGGGGGTCCAGGGCCTGGAGGGCTGAGGCCACTGCAGAGATCACAACGCCAGGTGCGTTCTTCCATAATACCTGGCATTGCCCATTGACTCCTCAGAGCCGCCCGAGCTGGGATCAACCAGGAAGCTTGGGCTGTCTGGTGTCCACCCAGCAGTTACAGGAGGAGTCTCTAGGGAGCCCACGCTGCTGCTCCCCTGGTAGCCCGCCACCAGGGCCAGAAGGGAACCACCTCCACCTCTGGCAAGTGCGCACCCTTCAGTACCTCCCAGAACTGGAGAGGAGGGAGACCAGTCCTGGGGTTGTGAGTAGGCAGTGTGGAAAACTTTGTGGCCAGATAGGTTGGCTGCCACCTCCATCACCTCCACTAGCCTCATGGTGGCAGCTCAGACTTGGCAGAGGCAGCTGAGGCATGCTGACGCATGTCTATCAGGAGATCAGGCTTCATAGTAATTATGATTTGCATTTCCTAAACAGCTAGTGATATTGAAGATTTTTTAAATGTGCTTTTCAGCCATTTATATTTTTTCTTTTGGAATGTGTCTACTGAAAGCTTTTGCCCATTTTTAAATTGGGTTGTCTTCTTATCATTGGTTTGTAGGATGTATTTATATATGATGGGTATGACAACCTTATCTGAAAAGTGGTTTTCAAATATTTTCTTTCATTTCTTCCATTGACTTTCTCACCTTCTTGACAAAGTCCTTTGAAGCACAAACATATTGAATTTTGAGGAAGGCCCATGTTTTCTTTCATTGCTTGTGCTTTGGGTGTAAGATATAAGAAACCACCTTCTACAACAAGATCTTGAAGATGTTTCCCTACCTTTTCTTCTGGAGTTTTATGATCCTGGCTTTTATGTTTAGGTCTTTGATCCCTTTTGCATTTATTTTCATGTAAGCTGTGAGATTGGGGTCCTTTCTCATTCCTTTGGATATGGATATCCAATTCTCTTAACACCATTTGTTGAAGAGACTGTTCTGTCCCTGCTGGGTGGTTTTGGTAGCCATGTCAAAAATCAATTGACCAAGGGAGAGGCTGTAGCTCAAGTGGTTGAGCACCTGCCGTACATAGATGAGGTCCTGGTTTCAATCCCTGGTACTGCCTAAAAAAATTAATTGTCCATAGAGTTGAGAGTCTATTTCTGAACTCTCAATTCAATGCTATTGATTAATATGTCTTTTATTATTTTAAAAGGGAATATCCAGTTTTCCCAGCACCATTTGATAAAGAGAACTTCCTTCCTCAGTTTTTGACAAGGATGTATTTGGCATCCGTGTCATAAAGCAGTTGGCCATATATATATGTGGCCAACATATCTGAACTCAATTCTATTATAATTGATCTATATGTTTATCTCTATGCCAGTATTGCACTGTTTTGATTACTGTGGCTTTGAAGTAAGTTTTGAAATCAGGAAGTGTGATTCCTCCTACTTTGTTTTCTTTTGTAACACTTATTTGACTATTCAGGGTTTGTTGCAATTCCATATGAAATTAAGGGTCAACTTTTTCATTTCTTCAAAAAATTCTTCAGGAATTTTCACAGGTATTGCATTGATTACTTTGTGTAGTATTGACATCTTAATATTAAATGCTCCTATCAATGAACAAGCAATATCTTGCCATTTATTGTGGTCCCCTTTAATTTCTTTCAGCAGTATTTTATAGTTTTCAGTGTACAAATATTTCACCTCCTTGGTTAAATTTATTCCCAGTTATTTTTTTCTTCTATGAGAAATTGAGAATTTTTAAAAAATCCTTTATTGTCATTTCATTGCTGGTGTATAAAGTCACACTGATTTACCTATATTAATCTTGTAGCCTGCAACTTTGCTGAATTTAACTATTTCTAATAGTTTTCTTGAGGATTCTTTGGAATTTTCTATAGGAAGGATCATATCACCTGAGTGTTGCTTACTTCTTCACAGCAGCATTGCATGTTTTTTTGTTTGTTTATTTGTTTGTTTTTTGGCATTTCTCTTCATGAAAACCTGTGGGCCTAATTGCAAATTATAACAAATACAATTATTTTTTAAAATATCCCAAACAAGCAATTTTTAGCCAATAGATATAACCTAGATTTCATAGCCTGCAAAACTGCAATCAACATCCCCTGGCCATTGATAAGATAAAATTCTGCATTTGTAAGGCCCTAAGCCATTTTGACAGGTTGGCACTTTCTGACTGAGAGGCTCCCCATTTTGCTGAGTCTGTGAATTTGCCTAGATCTCTTCCTCAGGAGTTTGGGTGTTTTCTTTTTGTCCTAATTCCCCTCTTGGTTCTCCCTCTGGGTTCTAATTCTTGAATGTCTCCTACTGCTGTGAGACTCCATGCCTTGCATTACAAATGTGTCAGATAACTGCACCAACACCTTGTGTTTTCCTGCCATCTAGTAGCTAAATATTTTTCTCTATCAACTCCTAAATTCTAGACTTTGAACTCATTACATCAAGCTCCTGTGCGTTCCAGGATCTCATGCCTCAGCTGTTTTTTTCTGCAGGTGAGATACTCTATTCTTTCCATAAATTTCTCTTTTGTATTAAGTATCAGAGTGAGTTTCTTTCATTTATACAAAAATAGTAAAAGAGGCCATACATTTTATGAAGCCTATCAATGTATAAGAGTTAAATTTCAGATGCTCTTTCATAGTTTATAACAGATATTTCACAACAATGCAAGATGTTGGCGTGATATATGAGATCCTTATATAATGATATGCATATTTGTTTTGTAAGTTCTCAACATTTGCACTACATTTACTGTTTATGTATATTCATGTATGAATGATATACCTCAAAATTTTTAGAAGAAAAAGATAATTAAATTTCAGTAAAATGTACTAAAACCTCCTGTAAATGGAGAACTGTTAACCAATGGATAAAAAGTCCTTCACACTTCTGTGACAGGCCCTAGATGCTAAATGGAATCTTTCAACAGCAACAAATTTTACAAAGAGGAATGATCCACAAGCTTTCTCCTCCACAAGGAAAAGACTGATCCCTGAGTCCTTGAGACTTGTTCCTCAACAACATGCATTTCTTTAGTGAAAATATGGGGAATTTACCAGGATGGGAGGGGGAGGAAGACCAGTGGCCTTCCATTCCTACCCAACTCTTTCCATCACTTACCTTACCTTATATGGGAAGCACCCACCAGAGAAGGCAGAGTCAAAGAGTCGAAGATTCTCTGTGGTTCTTATTGATCCAGAGCATGTCTGAAAAGGGCATTCTTAAGCCCCATGCAAGTTTTCATTCATGCCCACCATGCCTTCCTGCTGGCACATAAGTGAAGCTTTCTAATTAGAGGCCTGGAGAGAGAGGGACAGGCCTGAAGAGAAAGGAGAAGAGAGAAAAAGAAAACCTTAGAAAGAGATGGACTGAGAGAGATGGGGAGATAAAGACTCAAACTACATACAATGGTCTAGAGTTAAAACTTGGGATCCACAGACAGAGAGACACGCAAATTGATGCCAATAGAGGGAAAGAGAGAATACCTGATTTCAAATACATCAGTTATTCCACTTTGCTCTTTGAAGGAATTATTCAGTGCTCACCATAACCCTAGCCATCTTTGGACCTGCCACTGACCTCTCATCTTCAATGACATTCTCTTTGCTCTCAGTCATTGGGGAGTTCCTCTTGGCTTCAGAGTACTTGAACATACTCTTTCCGCTGCTCAGAACACTGTACTCCTTCCTTACTCTGTAATTCCCTCATGTCCTTCAGGTCTGAGCTTAAATGTCACCTTCTCAGTGGGGCTTGCATGACTAAGCCCTGTTTCTTTCCCTGAATTCTTCCTACAGCCTGGATCTACCTTCAATATTCTTCATCACCAAGCACTTGAGGACTGACCGTCCATTTCCTGCCTTCTTCATTGACATGAGTTCCATCAGAGAAGGCCTGGGTCTGTCTCATCCTTTGTTCTATCTCTAGGACCTAGACTTGTTCAGGCACATAGTAGGTGAACTGTTGAGATCTGTTGGGTGAATTGAAGGGAGGCTGTCAGAAAGACCAACAAATTCAAGAGCTTCTCTGTGCCCCCACCCTCTTCCAAGCTTTCAAACTTTCCACCACACAGAGTCTGGCTTTTCAGGTCTTTCTACAATGCAGGACTCTCTCCCTAGCTCCAGGCCTGTGGTATTTTAATTTTGGTATTTTATGCTGAATGACTTTTTTTTAACCAACATTTTATTCGTTTCTACATATATTTTTTAACATAATATTAATTATCTTAAAGAAATAGCTGATATCATTTTGTAAATATCTTCAAAATCAATGTTTACAATATTATGGGTTTACTTTATTATATGTGGAAGGCATGTAAAGGGAATTTCTTAAAATATGTTTTAATAATTGTAGCAGTTTGCTATTATTTATGAATTCCAAAAATAGATATTGGATTATATTTGTAAAATGGTCTGTCTGAGGTTTCACTTTTACTTGATTAAATTATAATTAGGGCTTTGATTGGGCCACATCAGTAGGCTGTTGAGTCTCCACCCCCTTGGTGGGTGGGAACTCACAGAGAAAACAACAAGGCACAGGAGTTTGTGGGAGTTTTAATGCTGGAGCCCTGGGAACTAAATACACAGAGAAGCAGATACTGAGGAAGGAGAGAAGACTTCATTAGACACGGCAGAGGTGCTGAGAAGAGAGATGAACTGTTAGCCTGATAGTCTACAGTTGGCCTTGTGGAGAGAGCAGAGCAGCTGAGCCTGGAGAGAAACAAGCCCTGGGAAGAAGGGAACCTCGGAAGCCTGAACCCTTGAAGATATCCACAGACATCTTCCTCCAACACATGGCAACAGACTTTGGTGAGGGAAGTAACTTATGCTTTATGGCCTTGTAACTGTAAGCTTCTACCCCAAATAAATACCCTTTATAAAAGCCAACAGATTTCTGGTATTCTGCATCAACACCCCTTTGGCTGATTAATACAATAATTATCAAAGGTGTTTTCTTCATTGCCTTTGTTCACTTCATTTTTCCTTTGTACCCCTATTAAGTTTTTAAAAATACTGATGTGTACATTACATACAGTGAAATTCACAGATCTTCAGTGCATATATTGCTAAATTTTGGCTAATGCATGCACACTTGTAAATATATATTATTTCTGTCACTGTAGAAAGTTTCCTTCTGCTCTTGCCAAGTTAAAGCAGTTACTCCCCCTCTCCATCCAGAGAAAATCAATGTTTTGGTTTCTTTGATGAATTTTAGAACTTCATATCAAATCACTTATTATATATTAGGAAGGTTCTTTCACTGGGCATAGTTATGATGAGGATCAACCATTTTGTTCTGTGTATAGCATGTCTATCCCACTTCATTCCTAAGTAGTAATCTATTATATGGCTAATTTTTAATTCATACTCCTGTTGATGGATGTTTAATATGTCTCCAATTTTTGATTATTAAAAATAAAGCTGATATGAACATTCAGTTACAAATATTTTTGTGGATACATTTATACCCCTTGAATGAATACCTAGGAGAGGACTTACTGAATCACATAGATATTTGTTTGCAATTTTAAGAAACTGTCTAAAAATTTTCTAAAATGGTTGTGCTATTTAAACTTCTATCAGCAATGTGTTAGGATTCTTGCTGCTCCATATCATTGCCAACATTTGGTATGGAAAGTTTTGTTTTGTTTTTTCTTGTTGTAGACATTCTAGTGGATGTATATTGATGTTTCATTAAGTTTTACTTGGATTTCCTTATGAAAATCATTGTGAGCAATTTCACATGACATTATTGGTCATTTTTATATTCTTTAGTCAAATATCCTATTCAAGTATATGGATGATCTGTTGCTAGGGGAATTCACATTAAGGGCCATTCTGTCTCTTGAAGTTGATTCCTTTATGTCTTTTTATATCTCTGATAATTTTCATTTGTTTTGATGTCTGCTTTGTCTGAAATTGATACTTGAGGTGTTTTTGTTTGTTTGTTTGTTTGTTTGTTTGGAACAGTGTTTGCAGAATATAGATTTCTCCATTCCTTTATTTTCATTTTTTTTTTTTAGTTTATATGAGTTTCTTAGAGCTAAAATAGAGTTTTTTTTTTAATGCACTCTGATAGTGTCTGTCTTTGACTGGTGGGTGAACCCAGTGATATTTTAAGTTATTATTGATATAGTTGGGTTAATATCTACTCTACATTAACAGTTTCCTATTTGTTGCCATTGTTCTTGGTTTCTTTTTCTTCCACTCTTTTCCTACCCCCTCTAATTTAATTGAGCATTATATATAATTCTATTTTCTCTCCTGCTCAGCATATCAATTATACATCAGTTTTGTTTTTTTAGTGGTTGTCCTAGAGTTTGCAGTATGCATTACATCTATCTAAGTAAACTTTTAAATATCTCTATATCATGTTTTGTTAATTTAAAAAAAATTCCCATTTGCTCCCTCCTGTCCCTTGCCATCATTCAATTCATTTATGCATAAGCTATCACCATGCAATACAGTTGCTATATTTAATCTGAATAAATTATCTGTTAGATGAATTAAATGGAAAATCAGCATATTTTATTTTACTATCATTTACTGCCTCTTAACACTTCTTTTTGTATATCTGACATTCTGCCATATATAATTTCCCTTCTTTGTAAATATTCCTTTCATATTTCTTGCAAGGCAGTCTACTATCAACAGATTACCCCAGTATTTGTTTCCATAAGAAAATCTTAAATTTTCTTCACCTTTGATGGATCATGTCCCTGGGTACAGAATTCTATATTCATATGTTTTATATTTACTTTCAACATTTTAGTTATTTCACTCTTCTCTTTCCTTGTTCCATGGCTTCAGAAGAGAAGTCCAATCTCATTCTCAGCCTTTTTCCTCCATAGGTAACTGTTTTTGATATTGTGCATTTGTTATTTTCTTTCCCTCTCCACTGACATGTTTCAATATTTATTATTTGTTTTTGTGTTTGGATTTGTTATGTCTACGCATAGATTTTTTTTTTTTTTTAAGATTTATTTATTTATTTATCCCCCCCTTGCTGCTTGTGCTTGCTGTGTCCATTCGCTGTGTGTCTTCTCAGTGTCTGCTTATCTTCCCCTTGCTGTGAGGTTCCACTGCATCAGCCCATCGCGCCCCGCAGGCCGGCCTGCCCTTCACAAGGAGGCCCCGGGAATCGAACCCGGGGCCTCCCATATGGTAAACGGGGGCTCTATCAACTGAACCACTCCCGCTTCCCTAGATTTTTTTTTTTATATTTATCTTACTTAAGGTTCTCTGAGCATCCTGGATCTATCAAAGGTGTCTGGCATTAATTTTTACAATAGCCAGGCATTAATTTTGTATAATAGTCAAGCATTACTACATCATATATTTCCTCTGCTTATCTCTTTCTTCTTCAATTGTTTCTGCTACATTTATGTCACACCTTTTGTAATTTTCCCACAGTTCTTGGATATTCTTTACCATTGTTTTCATTCTTTTTTCTCTCTACTTTTAGTTTGGAAGTTTCTACTTGTATGCTTCCAGAACACTGGATATGCCCTCATGGGGTTCAGTCTATTGATGATCCCATTAAAGGCATTCTTCACAGGACTCTTGATTTCCTCCACTTAAACATAATAAACCATGCTTCGTTTGCCTTACCCCAATCCCAGCACTGGTTCCAGAGCTCCATCTCCAACTACCATAGTAATTAACAGAAAGGCTGCCCCTCTTCAATTTCCATCATGGGTCTGTATGTCAGGAATAGGCCAAGGGTAGTCATCTGAGTCTAATGACCTGCACTATTTTATTTTTATGGAAATTGTTTTAATTAAGAACTTAATACCAAAATTTTAAGAAGAGAGTCCTATATAACAATTAGTTTTTTCTCTATTTTAAATATCACAGGATTCTCAAATAATTTCAAACTTTTTCAACATTAATGAGCATTTTAAACTGTGTCACTATCTTTCTCTTTGTTCCAAGAATTAAGAACATGAATATAATCACATTAGTTTCTAGGATGAGAGGATAAAAGTAGTCCCATAGAATTGTTACAACATAAAAAGTTTTGTGGGTTCAAAAAGTATTATAGTCACCCCTAAAAAAAAAGGAAATAAAAGAAAACTTAACTAAGGACTTGGACACTGGAAGGAGACTCACAATTACTCCACGTTGCTTCATTTTTTTGTTTTTTTATGCACCTAAAATTACTTTCAAAGTCTTGTTCATCTGTTCTCTGAAATAGAAGGGGGGAAATTGTCAGTGTTTGCTTTCTAGGTCTTACCAATATCTGGAGTTCTCAGCAGTACACACATTAAGTATGAGTCTGTTTTCTAAACTGGAGAAAGACCAGCAAAATCAGGCCTCTGAGGTAGTCCGTCAGGGCCATCTAAGATTGTCAGATGTTACAGGGCAAAGCTTAAGCTCAATGGCAAAATCAAATATTCAAGAAGTGTCTTTAAAGCAACAGTTTTCACAATCAGTTAAACTATCACATATCACCACAGTAATTTGGTCTTTAGGTTCCTGCAAAGTGTAAAGACTTTACTAATAATAACAACAAAATTTACCAAAATTCCTGGCAAGGTTGTTTTTGACAATATGTAGAATTAAGATTTCCTTGCTAAATAAATATACACCTCATTGGTTAGGAAAGCCCTCTGTAAAGGAATTCACTTCAAAACTATACAAACATAGTAAAAAGTTTCATTTAAAAAGCTCACATTTCAGTATGAGTTTTCAAAGCTTAGTAGAGTTAAAAGATGAGAGTTCTGAGAATTGAATATAGTACTTTAAATACCAATTGTAAAAATATCAAGGAAATGCTCAGTCTCATCTAATACCAAATTTTCTTTCACACCTCTTGAGGTGCTAATTGGTGGAAGTAAGTACATTTCTTACCTCTTGGAAAGAATTTTAATACTCACTCTCCTAGTAGATTCCTGTCTGCACTAGCAAGACCTTATTCTTTGATGAAAACAGTTATGCATTCTAAACACCCTTGCAATATTTAGAGAAAAATAATAACGTGTCAGTCTTTGACTCAAAAGAAAGTTCACTGCTACTCTAAATCCATATTACACTGATGTTTTACTTATTGGAATGCATTTGAACTATTAAATAATAACTGCTTAGATGATAATTTAAAGAGAAAACATCACCCTTATGCTGCCCAAATAAGTCTTAAATATCATGGTCTACAAAATGAAGTGTTACTAAACTGAAATACAAGCACATTTAACTTTTCAGGAACTACCAAAGGTTTATTTTTATTATACATGGAGTCAGTACTACTGTTGAAACTCATTTTTTACTTGATATTAATTCCTTCACTAAAAAAACTGCACATAATGAAAATGTCTTATATTGCAAGAAAAGATGACTTTATTGTTATAGAGTTTGAATAGTTATTCAGAACAAGATGAAAATGGGCTCCACCTAAAATTATGACAGGAGTACTGAATGTTAAGTATCTATAGCCATTTTAACTTGTCAGTATCTTAAAAGATTAAGATGCTTTAAAACAAAACCTTTAAAAGAATATCTAAGATTTAGGGAATTATCTTCATAATTCTTCAAGTGTCTATGGCTTCAACTGAATGCCCTACTTCTGAGGTAGGTGGCAAAGATTCATGAAAACAACAATCGCTTGGAAATTCTCCAAGATAAACCTTGCATAATCAATTGGTTTCTTAAACCTATGTCTGTTTTTTTGTTTTTTTCTTTCTTTCATTTGCACTTTTTAAAAGAAGTAGTCCAAGCAACTATTTGTTTCTTTACGCTCTTGCCAGGTAACACCTCATATACTCCGTCATCCATGGGTTATCTGAGGAAGAAGATTGAACCTTTATGCTTTTCTCCACATTCATAGTATGAGCACTTTGCCTTTGGGCAGCCAGTTTCCTCTTTTCCACCTGTCTTCTGCTCTTGGCTCATAACGCCAGCTCACGAATATCATGCACAGAGGCAAAAGCACAGACATTGTGAGTTTTCTGGCTTCCTGTAACTATTTTTCTCCCCAGCCATAGACAGCAAATGGATGCTTGTTTTCTTTTATTTTAATTGATCTTTGGGGACTTTTGACTGCTTTCCTATTTCCTCTGGCAAATAAGGCAATTCAGTGTTGTCAATGCTCAACACTGTTGGGTAATTTATAAGCTTTTAAAAAAAATTATTGAAGTATATCACTCATACATGAACATACATAAACAATAAGTGTATAGCAATAGTTGTGAACTTAAAAAACAAACATACATAACAACATACATGGCTCTCATACCTCACCCCACCTCCAATACCTTGCATTGCCGTTAAGCATTTTTAACTAATGATTAAAGAGCATCCTCAAATCATTACTACTAACCAAAGTATTTTCCCCAAACCCACCCTATTATTATTTTTATATCATTTATACTTGAATATACATAAATAATAAGTGTATAGTAAAAGTTGTGAACTTACAAGGCAAACATTCATAACATCATACAGGGGTCTCATACATCAACCCTCCGCCAACACCTTACATTGTCATGAGACATTTGTTACAAATTATGAAAGAATATTTTTTAAATCTTACTGCTAATTATAGTCCTTATGTTACTTTTGGTGCATTTTTCCCCCAGCTCACCCTATTATTATTTCTTAAATATATTTTTATGACAGAAGTTGTAAAATTACAAAGCAATCATGCACAAGTGCAGAATTCCCTAACAACACCCTTCTATCAACACACCACACTGTAGTGGAACATTTGTTGCAGACTATGAGATAATATCATCTGATTATTACCAGGTCCACAGTGTACATTTGGCACACATTTTCCATATCCTCTCATTATCAACACAGTATACCTTTGGCATAGATGCCAGAATATTTATTTATTACTGTTAACCACAGTCCATAGGTCACTCCAGTTGTATTTTTCCCGTGCTTCATCATACTTCCACCATCTGTAATAATGATGTACATCTACTCTAGCTCACCAAGGATACTCTTGCATCTGTACCACCGACTGCAATTCTCATCCACCTCTGGGTTTACTGTCCTATTCAGTCTTCAGTCCCTAGATTATTCTTTAGCTTTCTGTCAATTGACATTTACATACCTAGACTATCTTTTTCAGCCACATCCCCATTTATAAACTAGCCGTTACTCACTATAATGTAACCATCAACTCTGTACATTTCCACACTTTTACAGTAAAGCTAATTAAAATTTCTACATACATTAAATATCAGTAGTCCATCTCAGTCCTCCTCTTATCTCACCACCTACCACCAGGTCTTGGAGATATTTTCCTGCATTTCTTCTAGAAGGTTTTATGGTTCTTGCTTTAATATTTAGGTTTTTGATTCATTTTAAGTTAATTTTTGTATAAGGTATGAGATATGGGTTCTCATTCCTTCTTTTGCTATGGATATCCAGTTTTCTCTGCACCATTCCTTGACTGGACTGTTCTTCCCAAGCTGGGTGGGTTTGACAGGCTGGTCAAAAATCACAACCATAGATGTGAGGGTCTGTTTTTTAACCATCAATTTGGTTCCATTGGTCTATGTGTCTGTCTTTATGCCAGTACCATGCTGTTTTTACCACTGTAGCTAGGTAATATGACTTAAAGTATGGAAATGAGTGTCCTCCAACTTTCCTTTTCCTTTTTAAGATGTTTCTGGCTATTCAGGACTGCTTACCCAGCCAAATAAATTTGATAATCATGTTTTCCATTTATTTAAAAATGCTGGTGGAATTTTTATTGGGATTGCATTGAATCTGTACATCATTTTGGGTAGAATTGACATCTTTATGATTTTTAGTCTTCCAGTCCATGATCATGGAATGTTCTTCCAATTATTTAGGTCTTTTTTTTTTTTTTCAATCTAACAATGAGTTGTAGTTTTCTGAATACAAGTTTTTTACATTGTTAGTTAAGCTTATTACTGAATATTTGGGTTTTATCTGTCATATTTTATTTTCACCACTCTTTTGACACTTTTAGTTACCTTTATTGATATAATCTTCATTTCTAGACTCTCTTCAGGCCTCTCTCTCCCTTGTCTTTTCTTTTCAGGCTGTAGCTTACCCTTTAGTATTTCCTGCAAAGCAGGTCTCTTGGTTACAAATTCTCACAGTTTCTGTTTATCTGTGAATATTCTAAACTAGTCCTCATTTTTTTGAAAGACAATTTTGCCAGATATAAGTTTCTTGGCTGGAAGTTTTTCTCTTGCAGTATCTTAAATATATCATACCACTGTCTTCTTGCCTCCATGGTTTCTGGTGAGAAATGAGCACTTAATCTTATTGGGTATCTCTTATATGTTATACATTGCTTTTCTTTTGCTGCTCTCAGAATTCTCTCTTTGTTTTTGGCATTTGACATTCTGATTAGTATGTCTTAGGGTTGGTCTATTCAGATTTTTTTGGATGGGAGTATATCATGCTCCTTAGATATTGATATCTATGTCCTTCAATAAGTTTGGGAAATTTTCTACCATTATTCCTTCAAATATTCCTTTTGCCCATTTTCCATTCTCTTCTCCTTCTGAGACATTCATGATATGTATATTTTCATATCTCTTGCTGTTGTTTAGTTCTCTGAGACTTTGTTCAAATTTTTCCAATCTTTTCTTCATCTGTTCTTTTGTATGTTCACTTTCAGAGGCCATTTCTTCAAGTTCACCAATCCTTTCTTCTGCCTCCTCAAATCTGTTATTATATGATTCCAGTGTACTTTTTATTTAATTTATTGGACCTTTCATTCTCATAAGATATGCTATTTTTCTATGTATGTTTTCAAATTCTTCTTTGTACTCATCAAATGTCTTCTTAATATCCTTAATTTCTTTAGCGATTTCATTTAATTTATTAAGGAGATTTGTTTGAACATCTATGATTAGCTGTCTTAATTCCTTTATGCCATCTGGAGGCTTATCTTTTTCCTTTAACTGGGCCATATCTTCCTATTTCTTAGTGTGGATTGTAATTTTTTGTTGGTGTCTTAGCATCTGGCTTACTAGAGTATTTATTCTGGGTGCAGTTTTTCTCTTTAGTTTAGGGCTTCCTGACAGTTCTCCTTTGCTGGTTGTGTAGTAGGAGACAAGGATGTAGTTGGCGCTATAAGCTGTGGAGGCTCAAGATTCCCTCATTTCCCAAGGACCAATGAAGCTTCTCCCAACTTTCTCCTTTGTCAGGGGTAGGGACAGAGCCACAGCTTTGTGGAATAATCCAACTCATGCAGGCCTAGACTGTATTTTCCCAGAGAGACTGATGAAGCTTCATGCCCCTTTCTCCCATGCCTGGGGTGGGGATAGAGCTACAGGTGTGGGCAGCAATCTATACAGTGCAGGTCCAAGATAACCACAGTTGCATTGGTAGACTTCCAATTATTTAGTCTGTGCCAGCTAAATGTACCTGCAGTTACCCAGATAGTCAGGCACAGGGCCTGCCAACTTCCTCCCTGCTAGAGGTGTGGCTGAAGCCTAGGCTAGGGCTGCAGGGCAATCTGGGTGAATGAAACTGGTCTCTACCATCACTGTGATTTTCAGTCAGCCCAGCTTCCCCTCATGCTGGGGGTAGAGCCAAAATGGTGGCTACCAGCCTCCCTCTGAGTTGGACAGTCTCAAACTTTAGGTATTCTTAGGCTTATACTTTAGCAAGCCAAATTTACTAATCAGTAGCTGAAATCTGTGGCCAACAGTCTCTTCTTCCCCTGTTTTTGTGAAATGGAGCTTCCAATTCCTGTCACAGAATAGCTTGCACTGCCAATATAAGATGATCACTTGCCTCCATGGCTGCTGGAGCAGTGCCCAAGCCCTGGTTCTGGGTGTATTGGGACCTAGACAGCACCTTAGATGACTCATCAGCAGTGAGCAGCAGGGCTCCTTGTGTCCCATATTCCCAGCCATTCTGGCCTCAATCCTGCCACCCAGGCCTGTGGTGCAGGAGGGCCAGGAAAGGTGGGGTACTGTGCTTGAGACCTCAGTGGACCAGGACCAGATTCCAGCACTGTGGGTTCCCCAGCATTGTCAGTGAAAGAAAAAAAATAACCTGAACAGCAAATTGAAACAAAAAAGCTGATAGGGCAACCAGCAAGGTGGTAGCAGAGTAAAGCACTCCTAGAATCAGCTCCTGCTACAAGGCAGTTAGTAATCATCCAGAGCTATCTAGAGGACTTTTTGGGGGACTCTAGGAGACCAGAATTGCATCCTGCAACATCCTTGAAAGAATGGAAGAAAGAGGCTGCCCATCTGCAGAGAAGATTCATAAGTAGAGCACTCCATGCCATGGAGCCTGGTGCCCATCCTCCACTGGAGGCACAAGCCACCTTGGGAGCTGTTCTGTGGCTGGAATTGGAAGCTCCACTTTCCAAAACAGGAGTGGAAGAGATGGTTGGGCACCAACTTCAGCTACTGATTAGTAAATTCAGCAGGCTAAAGTGTAATCCTAAGAACACCTAAAGTTTGAACCTGTCCAAGTCAGAAAAAGGCTGGGAGCCACCATCTTAACTCCACAATTGACATGCAGGGAAGCAGTGTAGATTGTAGAGAAGCAGCTTGTGGTAGAAGGGTGTGCATATGTCCCAGCATGGCTCCCGGTAGCATTTCAAGTATTTACTTTTCACCTTTCTCCCAGGGGTCATGGTCCCACCCACCCTGTCCAGATATGCTTTGCTCAACTTGCCCTGCTGCCACTGCCACCTAAATGACCTGAGACAGGAAACAGAGGCCAGGCTGCCATGACCTGTGCCTCCACTATTTCATTTTATCAGTGCTCATAGTGGGTTGCACATGTAAGTAACCAGTTATTCTGTGTAAATATCTGCAGCTCTGGGTTTGTTGAAGGCATTTCTGCTACTTTCCCTTTGGCTCCTACCTCTCTATGCCCATGTAAGATTTTGTGGGCCAGTCATAATCCTCTCAGGATGAACATCCTCTTCTAAGGAAAGAATGTGCCAAGGATCTGTGGATCATAAACCTTTTTGGTCACAGTACCCTTTCAAAGACTACCACTCTTACACTATCTCCCCCAAAGAAATACAAGGAGTTTATTATTTGGGAGGGTTCATGGTCTCCTAGACTGAGATCAATCATTAGTAGGGGCCTTGAACTTCAGCTTAACTCCACTGATATTACTGGAAGATTCTAAATTGAAACCCAGAACAGTTCAAGGTAGTTATTCTTAGTGATGTATAAAGAAGTGGGGAGTTGAACTGTGATGGGGTTAGGTGGAGGAGATGGAGGAGAAAGTTAAATTCTCTATGAAAATCTGGTGAAAGCTATGAACACTCCCGAAAATATGCATTGACACATACCCAACTTTGTGTACAGTTTGAGGGAATAAGGGAACACAAAGGTTAAGGACCCTAGCTTAGGTATATGATTAATGGAGGGTCTTCATTATCATGTTCATCTCTATAGAGTTTCACTATGTGCAGTTTCCTAACAAAAGCCAATCATAACTGAGACCCTACCCTAGAATTTACTGGCACATATTCAGAGGCCCCACCCTAGAATTTCATATTCCAGCACTTTTCCCCTGCCACAGGTCACAGAAGATTATTCACAGCAATGACTGGGTAGAACATCCATGCACTGCTCAGTGATAACTTGAGGGCCAACATGACCCTCTTGATCCAAGAGACCACCTCCAATAGGCCTGTTTAAAGCTGCTTGGGCTAAAGGGAGTCTCAAAAACCTGGGGGCCCAGGCTTTGGGTCACACACCTGAGGCAGAACAAAAGAGCCTAATGGCCCCTATCCAAAGATATTGAACCTAGGTGGGACCATCTACCCCATGACCCTGTTGTGAGGAAGCCTAGTGAACCAGACCACATCCCATGAGCCAATATTCCCTCAGGCTGCACCTTCAGGCTGCCTGGGTTGGGAGCCAAGAAACAATGATATGGATGTCTAGGACTAGACCTAGAGGCCCAGAAGATAGTGATGGGGCAGGATCAAATTTTGCCTTGACACTAGCCTTCATCATCCAGGCACATATCAGCATATCCTGTATTTGTCTTCTTACATGAGTGACAGCAGGGTCAACAGAAGACTGTGGTCCTGGTAGCCTGCTTTGCATAAGCAAACTCATTTCTCATGATGAGGCAACCCTGCCATTGACAAAGGATGGCTACTGGGGAAATGAAAGACAGAAGTGACCTCCAGCTGTGCTGTGCATCTAATGATGCTGGTACATACAAAGCAAGAAGGTGATTGTTTCAGGAAGCCTTACAAGGGCTGGTCAATGAGAGTCAGAGAACTATCCACACCCCAATGAATATGTCAAGAACTGGGTTCTTTGCCTTGGTTTGGACAGAGTCCTCTTACAGAATCTTATCAATGTATGGACTCTCTGCAGAAAACTGCAGTCAGAAAATGGTATGTACACTCTCAGGGATACATGGATCCCAAGAGGCACACCCAAGGTTTTCTGAGAACATGGTTTTAAACATTTCTGATTTGAATCCCTTGGGATGCTTGTCCATTACACAGATTACCAACTTCCACACCATACTTCCCAAAGCCCTTATAATTGTAGACATGCTACCCTGGGTGCCTGCATGCCCAGGACAACCTGCATAAAGACTTAAACAACATTGCTTCATTCTGGCCACAAATCTCTTCTCTAGCCCTGTCAAGACTTGTGATGAGATAAAACAGCTGATATAGATTATGGAGTAGATGATGAGGCCAGTGGACAAGAGTGATAAAGAGGTGGAAATTATGGACTATGTGTGGTGATTCTTTTGGCCCAAAGCTGGTGCTTCCATGACCAGATGAGATTGTATCTGGGTCTAATAAGGAAGTCAGGACATGCCATGGCTTCCTAATGCCAACCCAGTAGCCAAATGGTCATGGGAGGGTCCTCAGAAGACATCTGGGATCCCAGCAATGTTTGCAACTGATTAAAGCTCCAGCTTAGAGAAGATGATGGGTGTGGACTTCTAGTTCTGGGTGGATAGGGATATTCCAAGAAAGCTATGCTTAGCACAACCATTGTCTAAAAGGCAAAACCACCACCCACCATCACTTTCTGCCTGAGACCAGCAAAAGCTAGAGTTGAATATGACCCACTGAGAGAAGGTTGTGGTTTGCATCTCCTGACTTACCTGGCAGGGACAGTGAGCGTTGACTGTTCTATGATAATAAATTACCATAGTTTGGATTTGAGTTTAAGTTGCTTCAATTAGTGTTACCTTTGGCAAAAAAAGCAAACTCAGCTAGAATTGACATTTTAATAAATTTTTCAAAGAGTCTTTGTGTCTCAGTGGGGACATAGGAAGCAGAGGAGAGTGGCCTGCTGCCTTGGGGCAAAAGGCCTTCAAGTTATCATCATTCGTTTGTTTATTCATTAATTCAATGAAGGTTGAAACTTATCTAGTGTCCCACTTCTCCCACTGAATGGCCTGAAGGCAGCAATAATTAACACAAAGGTTTGATCCCAAGGAGTCTGCAGCGCTAGAGTTCATCCATTTTTTCCAAATACAGGACATCTTTAGACGTTCATTGTGAGATGGGGCTGAAAGAGGAGGAAGTCTTACCAATATGTCAGGCTAACTGGATGTCTTTACAAACAAAGAGAAAGTCCCACTGTCTTGAAAGGAAGCCACTGCCCAGGAACCGCACCCCTAGACATCTCCTCAGACTGCCATCCCCCTGAGGAGACATCTGAGGATTATATTTGCTCTTGGGCAAAGTTTCCCTCTGGAAGTTCCTCATTGTTAGGGCCTTGTGCTCCCCACAAACACATGGGCAACAAATCCCTGTCATTCTCACCCTCTTTGCCTCAGGGTGTTCTGGGGACTCCAGCTGAGCAAGAAAATTGACATGGTGCTCCAGGACTGTGCCAGGCATGGTCAGCTCTGCATAGTCCTCCAGCTGCTTGGGGCAGGAAAGGTCCAATGCCTGCAACAAGTCCTCTGAGGCCTGGTCCAGCCAGTTGTTCAGGATGGATGAAGTGCTGTTGGGGGTAGAAATATCTGCACAGTAAAGGGAATGGGTTGTCTTCACTCCTAGGTGCTGGGCTCCTGTGTCTGCATGTTCCTGTCCAGTGGACTGCATCTCCCATGCCCAAGCCCACTTGGCTTATGCTTGCAGTGGCAGGATTGGACTCCAGTATGGAGCTAGAAGAGAACCTTGGTTGTAGGATTTTCTCCATCTATGGTCTGACCAACACTTCCCTCCTTTAGCAAAGTCCGTTGTACTTCACAATCTCTCCTCCCTGCTGCTTCCCACTGTAACACCATGAAAGAAAGGAAGATTTGTGTTGCTGATGATGGCTCAGCACTAGCACACACTAGGAGCTTCATAAATATCTGACCCATGAGGGAACTGAGTCTCTCATCCTGCATGAGTCTGTCTTGAAACCTCATGGACACTCAATCCATATCCCCTGTCCTGAGGTGCTGCCTGGGATCTGGCTATGTTGGTGACCAGTTCTCTCATGGGCTGGCTCTGAACCCCCAGGGTCCCCTCTGCATCCTGTGACCCAGCTGAACAGATACAGCTCACTTGACTCTGGACTTCCTGTAGCCCTTCAGCCCTGCCTTCCAGTGGGTATCATATACATCAACTTCTACACAAGGTAAACTAAACAATAACTAAAAAGAAATGAGGTACTACAAAAATTAAACTTGCTAAAGTTAAGAAATGGAAGCATGGCTAAACTGATATTTTTAATGGCTAAAATAGCACATTCACTGTGCTATCCTTAGATCTACTACAAATAATTTTTTTAAAAATTTGTTTAAGGGGAGTGCCTATTGCAAAACCAGAACAGTTCCTTTATTTTCCTTCTTTTTACAGAAGTCACAATAGTTTACACTTGTAAATACAAAAACAATTTTTGAACAATAAATAATTGATTTTGGAGTCATTGGATAAATTGTCAGTACTTTAACTTGGTTATCCAAAATACAGTAAGACAATGGTTGGAATAAAAATAATTTATTTGGGAAGTGTAGGGAACACCAGGAGGGGAGGAAGGCAGTGATACAGGAAATGGAAAGCAGCCAATGAACAGTGTATATCAAGTCAACTCCATTGTGATTGTCTGAGCCCAACCATAAAGGAATTCTCCACAAATCACAAATCAAAAAGATTAAAATCATATAAATTCAATCATACTAAACTTAACCTGGTAGAGATACTGGAAAGTAGTGTAAAATACATGACTGTGAGTTAAGGAACTCAGACATCCAGTATATTTATTTGCTAAATTCTGTCAACCTTGATGAAGCCTGCACCTAAGGCCTGTTAATTAATTCTCTGACATTTCTGGCCTGCTGTGTGTGGGAAACAACACTTTTTCAGAAAAAGTCATCAGGTAAAGTGATCTTGGCATTTGTAAGTTGGTTGGAACATACTGAATGAAGGGCCTAGGTATATGGGAGGGCACCTACAGCAGCTGCTCAAAAGTTAGAGGAAAGGGGAGTGGATGGAGCTCAAGTGGTTGAGCACCTGCTTCCCATGTATGAATTCCCATTTGATCCCTGATACCTCCTGAAAAAAAAAAAA
>JAQZBX010012926.1:5119-16981 GCA_029593785.1 Cabassous unicinctus
AAAAAAAAAAAAAAAAAAAAAGACATTAAGGCCAAAGTAAAATATTTCCAAATACAAAAGTAATGACATAGCAACTAGCACTATAGTTAGGACCAACCATGTGGCGCCCAACATATATTGATTGTGCAAATTGTTTCATTTTTGTATTTCCAAAAGTAAGGCTTTTCACTGTGCTTTATATAGCAGAAATGGCCGTCTCTGCCCAGGGCTTTAACTGGTAGTTCAGTGAAGCTAACAGGGTGGGGGACTGGAATTCAAAAGATATCATGAACCAAGAAGCAGAAGGGTCTTCAGTTGCAAACTGCAGCTAGATTATAAGAACTATACTTGTTCTCTCTCCTCCCCCATAGTAATACAAATGGCTTTTCACAGACACAAGTGATTTTTTTAAAAGGAAAATCACAGCATAACCCTATAGTAACCAAACTATGCATACCATTCTTTGAGTATTTTTCCTTCTACAATACCTTACATTCCTAAAATAAGCTCAATTACAGAATGTCTGGTTTTACTGGAAAACATTTTATTACTGTTCAACTAAAACAAAACAAAAAACAAACAAACACTGGGGTCAATGGAATAAATTGATCCTTTTATGGCTAAAATCCTTTTATAACTGACCCCAAAATAAGGTTACTTAGCTTCTAAAAGTGATTTATTTTCTCTCCCTATCCTTCTAATACATTCTGAGAAGCATACAGGAACAGAGATTTATGAAAAGATGCATATTCCTTTAGTGTAGCCTAAAGAAGCAATGGAAAAAACCCTCAAGTAATGGGAGGGGTAGAGGAGAGGAAGAGGGGCGGGAAAGACGTCAGCCGGTGCTAGGGGAGGCCAGGTTGCCTGAGAAACCAACCGGTAAAGAATAAGAGGAAAAATCATTAGTTGGAAAATCTCTGAAATGCTTTTACATGCGCTCAATTCCTTGTACTAAAAGAGGCACAGCAAAGAGACCAATTGTCATGAATGACAAAGGGATCCTGGAAGGCACCAACGACCAGGCACCTGCCTCTTCTAAATCCCACAGCACAAACACATTGATTAGAGGGACCAGGAATGAAATGAGAAATCCATGATGACTCTTGACAACTGAAACCCATAAACAGGTATAAACTGTACCATTACTATTTATAATAGGACCTGGGTAAAGAAACTCAGCAAACCAGATGCATTTGTAAAATTAGTGAGCCTCCCTTCTCTGGCCTTTAAAGCTGTTTTGATTTGTCAGAGTTTAGAAGGGAAGAAAAATGAAATTATAAAGTAAGATTTGCAAGTCACTGGTTTGGAAGAGTTGAAAATGGGCAAACCTATTGGAAGCCCTTAAGCCTAAGTAAGGAGAGAGGAAACTAATAATGCAAAAAAAAAAAATTACATAGAAAAAAATAACTTTAATTTTATTTTCTCTGAAAAATGTAATATTTTAAAGCAGAGTGGCTAAGAACCTGGCTTCTAAAGCCAGACTAACTGCGCTACTCCTATTAGCTTTGTGACCTCCAGAGAGTTGCTTACCCTAGCTGTGAGCCTCATCTGTTAAAGGAAGATAATAATATCTAACTTACGGCTAGTTGTGAGGTTTAAATGAAATGACGATTAATGTGCTTAGATCAAACAGTGCTTAGTAAGGATTCAGTAACTGACTGAGATTATCTATTTAATGTCCTCATCTTGAACAAGTGTGACGATCTGAAGTTTTGTGAATCCCAGCAAAGATCATGTTCTTTGGACTAATCCATTCCTGTGGGTGTGAGGCCTTTGACTGCACTTAGATTCAGTTAAGGGGCCTTTTGATTAGATCACTATGACTGGCTCCAAGATGGGTCTGTGCCCTCTTGCTGGGGTCTCACATAGACTGAGAACTGGAAGTAGAAACACGCAGAGAAAGCAAGCCACCAGTCTGACCCTGTCATGTGTGAGAAACGACTCCAGAGATCAGCCGTCACCTTGCTTTGCCACGTAGCAGGACTCTAGGATTTACTAGCAGCCAATCTTTGATGAGAAAGCATCTCTGATGATGCCCTGATTGGGACCTTTTTGCATTAACTTACATATAACTTATATAAGATATACAAACTTGGCCAATCCAATGACATGAAAAGGGACAGATATAACAGGATGAAAAATGTCATTTCTCTGCATTTGATATAAAAAGCATCAACAATAGAGAGCTATTCTTGATTAAGTTGTTAGTAGAAGCACGCAGGCTTAAAATTGACAGGTTCATGTTCTCTGATGAGTTTCACATCCATCCACAGCAGACCTTTGTACTTGATTCCATTATCAAAAAAGAATGGAGAACGGATGTGGCTAAAGCGGTCAAGCGCCTGCTTCCCACATGGGAGCTCCCAGGTTCGGTTCCCGAGGCCTCCTAAAAACAAGAAAACAGGCAACAAGCAAACAAATGAAAAAACCAACTCAGGGGAGCCAATATGGCTCAGTGGTTGAGTGCCGGCTACCCACATACGAGGTCACAGTTCAATCCCTAGCCCCAGAAGCTGAAAAAAAAAAAAAGAAAGAATGTCTACCCTAATGTAAGCAATTCTACATCTCTCTAAAGTTAACAACTTGAGGAAACAAGACTCAGAGGAACCACTGGCTATAATTATTAGACTACCTCTCGGGACATTTTCACTGCTAACTGTTCTTCATCTTGCCATGCACTTGACTCCTTGGCAGGGGGTCTTGGAGTAGGAATAAGTCCATGCGTATAAGCAGAGGTGTGCTGAGTGGTTATATACTCAGCTAGCTCAGCTCAGCTGGATCCAAAGGGGCAGGCAGTCAGCTTGACAAGCAAATCAGATGCAGGCAGACAGAAGACCCTAGACAGCAGACTAGCTCATAAGTGTACCAATCACTCAACAAACATGCAAAGCACTAAATACACATGTGCATCTGTGCACTATATACTATATACAAGGCACTTAGCTCTATTGTGGGATAAAAATTAAATCTAGTGGTGTAAAATTTAATAAAAAGAAAGTAGACACTACTGAAAAGGTAGAGATACCATTTATTAATTTATTTATATTTCACTATGACTCAGAAAAGATTTAAGGCAGCTTAAATAAATACACACTGGATAAAATATAAAATGACTAAAGAGAAAAAAATAAAGGGGAAAATGATATTAGGAAGATTAGATAAAGAAAGGGTGAGAGGTTAGTATACTAAAGTGAGAACATTAAGATCCTTAATATTTGTCCATTTGTTTTCCATCAATTTGAAGTTCAACATATTTGTATGTCTTATCAGATCAATAAAAGTATACTGTACTCTTGTGAGACATAACAGTCATATGAGGTGGCTCTAAGGGAGCATTTAATTGAAAAGAATTCTTGATCTGAAAAGCAAGTCAGTAAAATGTTTCAGTTTCATCATCATCCCAACCACTTTCAGGTCCACCTGGATTATACCTATCAGCACCTCACCCTAAATTTCTTTAATGTAGTTGCAGTTTTTTCCTATATATTTCTGCTCACAAAAAGGAAACCACAATCAATTCAATGCACTTCCTAAATTTCCTTTAGATGCTAGTTTCCAAATATTTGGAGATTTTTCAGATGTTATTGATCTCTTTCTGTTATTGATTCCTAGTTTAATCCCATTTTTATCAGAGAAAATAGACTATAAGATTTGCATCCTTTCAAATTTATTGGTGCTGCTTTTGTTCCCAAAAATATGGTTTATGTTGGTAAGCATTACCTGTGTACTTGAAAAGAATGTTTATTGTTTGTTCTGCTATTCCTGAATGAAGTGTTCAAGTCTTCTATATCCGTAATAACACTCTGTGTCAACTGTTTCTATCAATTTGTGATCAAGAAGTATGGAAATTTCCAATTAAATTTGCAGTTTTGCCTATTTTTCCTTGCAGTTCTATCAACTGTTACTTTATATATTTTGAAGCTGTCTTATTAGGTACACAAATGTTTAAGATAATTCTGCCTGTTTGATGAAATGACCACTTTATCCTTAAGAAATGATCCTCTTTATCCTTGTAAGATTTTTTTGCACTGAAATCTATTTTTACTAATACTAATAAAGACACTACAACTGTAAGAGGGAAAAAAGGAAACCAAACCCTTGTGGAATACATGGTTTTTATCATTTAAGAACCACATACAGCTTATCTTTCAATGCCTTTTTTTTTTTTTTTAAAGATTTATTTATTTAAACACCCCGCCCCCCCGCCCCCCTGTTGTTTTGTGCTTGCTGTCTGCTCTCTGTGTTCTTCTGTGTCTGCTTGTCTTCTCTTTAGGCGGCACCGGGAACTGATCCTAGGACCTTATGGAGTGGAGACAGGCGCTAAATCTCTTGTGCCACCTCAGCTCCCTGATCTGCTGCATCTCTCATTGTCTCTCGTCTGTGTCTCTTTCTGTCATGTCATCTTGCTGTGCCAGCTCTCGGCGCAAGCCAGCACTCCCCGTGGGCCAGTTCTCCACGCGGGCTAGCTTGCTTTTCACCAGGAGGCCCCAGGAATCAAACCCTGGACCTCCTATATGGTAGATGGGAGCACAATTACTTGAGCCACATCTGCTTCCTTCAATGTCTTTAAATAGTTTTTTACATTATGAGAGTATGCCACAATTTAAAACTAATCTCCCTGAATTGGACTTTTAGATTATTTCCTTTTTTTTGCTGTTGTTGTTTTCTATTCTAAACAATGTTGTAATAAATGTTCTTATGGTTACATTCTTGTATTCACCTATGGTTATTTCTGTAAGACAAATTTTTAGAAGTGAAATTGCTAAATCAAGGGGTACACATACATTTTAAGTCTGCTGATACATACTACTAAATTGCTTCCCATTAAAGATGTGCCTACCTAGTACCTCACCTTTACAGTAACATTGAGCATTATCTTTTTAAAGTAAAGCTTGCTATTCTGGCAAGTGAAAATGAATGTCATTTTAACCAGCATTTATGCGATTGCAAGTGGTTGTATATAAGGTATATATCTAATACTAGATAATTGTATTTTTTCATTGTTGCTAAAGATTTCTACCGGCCTCTTGTCCACTTTTGAATATCAGCAGGCTTATATATAAGGAGAAAGTACAGCATAAAATAACACCACTCTCACTAAAAAATAAACAATAAAGAAAAAAAGAGAAACAAAAAAAAAAAGACTAAAAATTTGAAATTAAAAAATAAATAAATAAACAAATAAACAAACAAACACTATTCTGCTATTCCAGTCTTGGAAACTACTTCCTAAAACTTAATTTGGGGCAAGAGAACATCTCCATTACTTATGCTCCAATATAGCAGGTATACACAGGAGATTTGACACAGTACCTTGAATAATAAAATCTATCTGCAATTAGCTACACACGATCAGAATTTATAAGTCAAATCAACCCACTTGGGATTTGTTTGTTTTTTAACTACTTTCTTAGACAACCCTTTTAAAATCTTAAGTGCATTTTAATACATAGTTCTGTCATGGAGCCAAGAAATAATAAAATAGGAGGAAAAAAAATCAACCCTCTTTAATGCTGTCAGATTACTAAAATATTAATGACAAAGTATCATATTAAAGTGATATATCTTATAAAAGTAGTATCAGAGCCCATTAAATTACAACTGATTCATCTCTTGTTATCTTGCCCAAACCAACCTGAAAGGCAGAGTAGCTTTCAGGCTCAAGATTTTCTCTAACGTGTCCAACTCAGACATTGCCAAGCCAGCTCCAAAGTGATTACCTGGTTTTTAATAAATTCATTTCTTAAAGACTACTAATGTACTTACTGATGCCAGCATAGCTGGGGGGGAAACAACTAGCCCAATGAGATCATTAGTCATTGACACCATATTATAGTAACATTAGGAAATGACAACAGGTTGCTTAGCAGCAATTTTCCAAATGCATTCACATGAAAAGAACAGACAGTAATCTTCTCCACAGAGAATCACAGACCAAATCTATTCATAAAACAGTACTCACTGATCTCTCAGCAAAGGAGCTCAGCTAAAGAAAGTGAACTTTTTTGGTGAAAATATTCCTCTCATATAAGAATTAGAATATGGGATCACTATTCTTTTCTCCCCAAAGTTCTTTTACTTTGGGGGCAGGGCAACGGGTAGAGTAGTTAGCAGAGAAACCTTTCTCTCTTCTGAGGTTCATGTCACTATCTATGTCCATGTCATAACTAATTTCCTGGTCATAGAGAATAATGTAGCATCTGGCCTCTGTCTTCTCCATCCTAGTTACAACCATCATTCTAGGCAGCTTCAAGTCCATGACTATGAACTTACTGCAAAGAGCTTTACCTCCACTCTACTTTGTTATCCCAATCCCATTCTTGAATTCGTTGTAATCCATAACTGCTCCAGTCTTGAAATCCTAAACTTCAACATCTTTCTTCTCTTTTTCTCTCTCTCTAAATTAAGCCAGAGATGGGAAGTGGATGTGGCTCTAGCAATTGAGCTCCCGTCTACCACATGGGAGGTCCCAGGTTCAGTTCCCAGTGCCTCCTGGAGAAAACGAGCAATACAGCAAGCTGGTGCAACAGGCAGGCACAGCGAGCTGATGCAGCAAGATGACGCAAGGAGACATGAAGAGGAAAGACAATGAGAGACAACAAAGTAGGGAGCTGAGGTGGCTCAAGTGATTGAGCACCTCTCTTCCCACATGGGAGGTCCGGGTTCGGTTCCCGGTGCCTCCTAAGGAGGGGACAAGCAGACAGAGAGAGCATGCAGCGAATGGACACAGAGAGCAGACAGCGAGCACAAAACAACAGGGGGGAGGGGAATAAATAAATAAAAATACATCTTTAAATTAAACCAGAGATTTTTTTCCAATTTTCAACTATGATAATACTTTTCCTGCACAACAAGTAGGAGAAACAATTAGAACATAAGTGTTCAAAATGTCCATCTGATTGTTTCCCTTACACCAACCACATCAGCAAATATTCTTCAACCTCCAGTTGCTTAAGACTTCCCCCATAGAGGAGTCTTTAATCACTAGTGCTACATCCATCCTTTCCTACCACTCCTCAATCCACTGGAATCTGCCTTCCACCCCTACCTCTCCACTGAAACTCCTCTCACTAAGGTTACCAATTGACCCACTAATACCAAAACCAGTAGATATTTCTCTTTGCTGATCTTAATAACTTCCCAACAGTATCTGACAAAACTGATCACTCCTTTCTTCTTTAAATGCTTCCTTCTGCTTCGTAAAAAACCTCTCCTACCTCTCTTGGCACCTCCTTTATGACTTATTCTATTCCTCCTCCTCTCCCAATCCTCCACACAGCAGCCAGAACAATTTTTCTAAAGCTCTAATTTGATCATGACACTCTCCAGCTTAAAAGAGTTCATTTGCTCTTATGCAAACTCCTTTCCGTGGTTATAAGGCGACTCTGTTTAATTCCCCTGGCCTCATTTCTCTCAACCCACTTCCTTGCTCTCCACAATCCATCCACACTAACCTATTCGAGTTCCCTAAATAAACCAGGGTTTTTCCTCTCACCTCCTCTAGCCATTTTCAGATGTTATTTCCTCAGCTGAAACACTTGTCTTTCCAACACCCGCCAAACCTCCCCTCTACATCTTATACAACTTCACTTGGCTGACTTCTACCTAGGCTTTTCCTAGAAAGGCTTTCCTTCCTGCCACTGAGATGGGTCTACATGCTGTTATAAACATCCTGCCTGACCAACTGCAATTGCCTGCTCCTTGTCCAATCTCCCACTAGACTATAAGCTCTTTGAAGGCAGTAACTGTGTCGTGTTCACCTTGTTAACCCAATGTCTGGCTCTGTATCTGACACATAACAGAAACTCAAACATTCCTCAATTAATAAATGAATAAAGTGAACCTACCCTTTTCTGCATCCCCACTACAATGTCCTTAATTCAGATTATTTCTTGCTTGATTGATTACAAAGTTCCTAATAAGTCTCACTCCTGACCTTCAATCCATCTTCCACGTTGCCACAAGAATCAACGTCAATATGCTTTGGCCCTAGAAGACCGTTTGCAGGTCCATGAACTTACAATGCTTTTTCAAACCTGTCTTTAGAGCTACCCTAACTTCCCTTCCCCACTTTTTAAAGTCTGCCTTTTGAACAGTATAGTAACATCCATAAAACGTCTAGATTCTGGAGTAGACTGACCTTAAGTTGCAAATATTGGGATAAAGCATGATTCTCCCTCCACCCCTAAAAAAATAATATCTATCTTAGATCATTTTCCCAAAGAGAAGCAGAATGTCTTTAAATACTTAAGCTACTTAAAGGCAGTAGTCACCAGAGGTTCTGAAGGGAGGGTGAGGGAAGAATAGGTGTAACACGGAGCATTTTGGGGACACTAGAATTGTTCTGCATGATATTGCAATGACAGATACAGGCCATTATACATTTTGTCAAAAACCTATAAAATTGTGCAATGCAAAGTGTAAACCATAATGTAAACTATAGACATGGTTAGTAGCAATGCTTCAATATGTGCTCATCAATTGTAACAAATGTACCACACTAATGAAAGATGTTGTTAATGGGGGACAGTGTGGGAGGGCGAAGGGTAGGATATATGAGAATCCCCTATATTTTCAATGTAACATTTATGTTATCTAAAGTTTCTTTAAAAATGATAAAAAAATTAAAAATTAAATTAAAAAAACATATACTTAAGCTACTTTCACTAGTATTGCCTCTTAGTCCATTACTGAGAAAAACAAAATCTCAAAAACTACATTCTGGAAGAAGAAAAAGGAAAGAATATTTCACAATATTGGCTTCAAAATTAAATACTTAAAACAGTATCAAGCAGAATTCTCAATATAATAAAATACTTGTCAGAAGTAGTTCTTTTATGGAGAACATGTAGGAGGAAGGCTTGTCATCTGACAATACCTACCAGGTTAGCATTATGCAAGTATCAGAAATAACATGCACGAAGTAACCAGTTACTGTCACCAAAAAGTCTGTATCCCTAAGTGAACTTCACTGTGAAATGAAGTGGAAGTGTGTTTTTCCTGTTCTAAAATCCAGCGTGCTCACATTCCTTACAGGTAGCCAGTACTGGTAAAGGACGGCTTTGCTAGCATGAAAAGCAGTCAGTGTTCTGCTAGGTATACACAACTTGTCAAGTAAATGCTGCCTTTGCAGTTGCTAGAGCAATAACCACCAACAAAACTGAGGGGGTGGGGGGAGAGAGTTTGTCTTACCACACTATCATCTCCTTTCCTAGGTTATTGATTTTCGCTACATTATAAATATCTTATAATGAGGAGAAATTTACATGGACTTCAACAATTTACCTTGACTTTTACTATTCAGACTCTGACTGGATATACAGAATTAACCAAACTGCCCAACACTCACTCCCTTCTGTTCAAATCTTCAGTGAATAAGAACCAGGCAGCTCTGGTAGAATTCAAGCTCCACCACTCACTAGTTTTGCACTTTGAGCAATTTGCTTAACATCTCTAAATACAAGTTTTCTAATGTAAAAGGGGGATAACAAAAGTACCTAGAACTTACTGGGTTGTTTTCAGGATTAAATAATATATTAAAGCAATGTTAGGCACACAATAAGCACTCTGTAAACAGTTTTCTGTTTATTTTAGTTTTGTTGCTCTAGCTATTCTATTTGCTTTAGGTAGACAGAATATCACAGAGGGTTATAAATTCCGCATATAAAAAGGAAACAATTCAAGCTGAGAATTAAAAGGCAAAGCAACCTACTTATTGACAGACTAATATATAAATGAGGAATACAGATTGGTCCCCATTTCAGATGCAAAGCACTGCTGCAAGCTACACATTAGCAAGAAATGCTGAAGAAGAGAAACCCTGACTATCCACGTGCTACTGCCTTCACCTGGACATCGACAGAACCTGGAGAATGAAGGAACAGAAGGAAGACATTAGACTAAGGTATTTATTAAAGCACAGAATGCCACCATATATTTTGTATCTATTAAAAATCTTCTCCAAATACCATGCTATTGTCCACTGATTAGAAACAACTGATAGGCTGCAACCCTGAATTTTACTAGTGTGAACTAAAACTGAAGCTTATCTTTAATTAATCCTTAAAGTCACTATATCTACCTTGAGGGACACATGTTGATAAAAGTAACTAGCAATAGTACTGGGACTATACAGAAACTATACAGGAACCCTGAAAACACTTTGGTAATTGTATTTTGCCAATCAGTTCTGACAAAAGATAAAAATAAATGGGAGGGAGGCAATGACACAGAGGCATGATTACTTAAGACCTGACATTATTTTCCTTCTAATCTTACAAAGGAATTAACACAGGAACATGCCTTTCCTCCTGTTAATTATCTTATTCCAATTTACTCTGGTATGACTACTACCTCCTCTCCTTACCTTTCAACTCTGATTCAACTTCCACTGGGAAATGAGAAAGGAAACAAAGGTAAAGGCTATGGGATAATAAAGAGGTTCCTAATTTGAAGTTTTCCAATTAAAGCTTAATGTCATTGGACTTGAACCCTGGAAGGCACATTAGTGACATCTTGTCCGGCAACCTCAATTTACATGTAACTATAAGACTTGCCCAATCTCATTCAGCTAGTTAATGGCAGAGCCAGGATTAGAACCAAGAACTCATACCAGTCCAATGTTTTTCCCACTGAATCTCTGAGATCAGTTTTTAGAAGACCACATCAATGACTCTCTACTTTTTTAATGTTTAATACACGGAATATTAAAACAAAGTGTGAACAAAGGATGAAGCTCTGGAAACACTTAGAATAAAGAGTACTAACAGCTAATGCTGATTGGGAATTTATGTGCCAAGCACTCTGCATTTAGGAACCTTACCTCCTTTAATCGTCACACCACCCTTAAAGGAAGGTACTATTATTAGCATCCCTTTACAGATAAGAAAACTGAGGCACAGGCAGCTAAATTACTTGTCCAAGATCACACAGATAATACAGTAACTGGTGGGCCTAGAGTCTGAGCTCAGTCTGGCCCTAGAGCCTATGCATACATCGCCAAGCAAAAAGAAAAAGACATCTCCAGAAAAACAGTTCATTTAGGCTACACCCACAAAATTTCCCCCTTTCGAAAACACTGTATCGGGACCTCTGTTGTGACCTCTTCAGAGATTTTTGTGCAGGATGCAGTGCTTGCCATGATCCTGCCAAATCTAGTAAACTGGTCTATATCTGGCTTTGAGAGAGATGCAGTAGTCAGAGAGCAAGAGCATAGAGTACTGTTCAGCTGCCAGGCTATTGGTCCAATTATAATTTCAAGAATGAGGCCCTAAAGCAGAATTTTGTTATCAAAAACAAACAACAACGATGACAAACAAAAACAAAAACCTGCACACTATTATTTGTCCATATTTTCTCTTTCTTTTCTTTGTGCCATTTGCCTTTCTTTCATTGATGTGTATCCTGGCCAGCAAATACAACTGGTAGAAAGGTGAAATAAGAAACCCCAAGGTGCTCCAAAAGCTGTGTGCAGTTTCTGAGTTCTCATTATACAGACTTTTCAACTCCACCCAGGGAGATCCCAGTACCATTCAGTAAATTCACCTTCAAAAGTGGAAATATTTAGAATGGCAGCCATGGCCACAGCCAGCTGTGAGGAATTCAGCTCTCTACACAATAACCCTCAGGAGCCAATACTAGGGTCCCAGAGAAATGCAGCTCTGGCCCGAACTACATAATGATGTGAGTATCAAAATTTAAATGTCCTTTAAAAAGAAAAAAATATGTATCCATTTAAAAGGCTCAAGCTTGTGAGCAAAAAGATATGATGAAAATGACTACCACCTTCCTTGCCATGTGGAAATCTGTTGTTATTTAAACTGGTTTAAAGATCATATTTTCCAGTCCCATTAAAACCCCATGAAAGTTACTATTTGCTCAAGG
>JAQZBX010012926.1:17081-40746 GCA_029593785.1 Cabassous unicinctus
TTTTTTTTTTTTTTTTACTTTTACCACTTTCCTATCTATGAAACTGAACCACAGAGTTAAAGGAATTTTGAGAGGTCATCTAGTCCTATTTTTAGGAAGAGCCACACCCAAACCATTCCTGACAAATATGCCTTCTAAAAATATTTTTTAAATATCCCAACAATCTGTCTACATACATACGATATAAATAAACTGAATAAACTATGCTTTCTTTCTCTTTTTTCCCCAAAGGATCGCTTAGAAATTTGCGTTTATAGGAAATTTAATGCTTCTACAGTAGTCTTCTGATCCGCAAGTGTTTTTTTTTCCCCAAGGTGCCTCACAATTAGGTTATTTTATCTTGCAACAACTTTTAGATTTAGATCATTTCTTTTCCAAGATTTTGAATTAGGTAAACCCTAAGAGTTTAAAGTGTATGTTCACTGTACTGTCAAGTTGTTCAATCTTCCTCACTAAAAAACGCACACTGGCTTCCTTTTTTTGCTAGCACTTCAATAACTAATATATTACTTTTGAAAAATATATGATAGAAAGATAGTTGGCAGTAGAAGTAGAGTAGACACAAAAGACAGGAGGAAGACACATTTTTAAAAAAGGCTAACTTTGAAGAAAAGTCCTGAAATATAACCATAAAAGTTGGCTTTATTCCAAAATAACTAGGCAATTTGACCCTTAAGAAAGTCTAAATGATTGCCAAAGGAAAATAAACATGTACATGCTAAACACTTCATATATTTTTTCTGATTTGATCCTCATAAAAACCTAGGGACATGGTTAATATTATCCCATTGTGGGCCCCTCTTCTAGGCAGGGTCCTTCTCCCTTTGTGAGAAGGGAAAGAAGGGGGGTTGGGGAGAAAAGAGGAGTAAATTAAGGTTCCACTGCACTCAGACTTATCTTTCTTCTTCCTCATTCCCCAAACCTATAGCCCTCTCAACATCCATTTTGAAGGTTTTGGAGATTCTTCTCTCCAAGGGGATGGGTGGGCGGGGCAGATAAGCATAAATTCTCCAGGCCCTGAAGTTAGAGCTGTGACAGGTGTCCCCACACGGAAAGCTGACAAGCCAGGGACAAGAGAGGTAGGTTGCTGTGCTCCCATGGGTATTGGGGATAAGAAGTGCAAGGCCTGCCAGGCACTGAAATCTGAGCTTCCTCCCTTCTCCACCTAAACCACTTGCTTCCCAGTCCCTGAGGACTGCATGTATTATACCACCAGGGTTTTCTCAGCTTCGTGTGGGCCTCTTCTTTCTCTTCTGTTGGCTTAGGTCCTATGTCAACCATGCTCCCACTCCCTGCCCCCAAGGCCACTGTCCTCTTTCATTTTTCCTAACATTTTTAATTGCCATTCCTGTGGGAAAAGCCAGGATAGATAACCTCACTTTATTAAAATGACATCATATGAGTCAAAATGGTTACTGTGTTTTTTAAAGGAAAAGAGAAGAAAAAAAAAAAAAAATATATATATATATATATATAGTTTAGATTGAGAAACACTGTCATAGATAAAATATGAAATCTCCATCCCCTTCTTTTTTATTCAAATTGAAGCTGTTAAAAGTTTTGTGTTAAGAATATTGATGTGTTGCAAATAGATTAGTCAAGCTAAACCACAATGGGGTAAGAAGCAGTAACAAAAAGGAAGGCAGAGAGGGACTGTCTAAGCATGTATATCTGAGTATTTATGGGTATATTATGATCATTACATTCTTAATTCCAAGAGATGGTTTTGAATGAGTCATTGTTTTGTACCATCTAGAGAAGAATTTCCTTCTATTGTTATATATAATAGAGAATGGATCATTTCCGAGGGATTATTTTCTACAGAAATTAAACAGAAAATTCCTTTTTTTTTTTTTTTTCCAGAACCAAAAATTCTGTTGAGGTTGGTGAGATCCACAAAGAATTCAATACCATTACCAGCCATTTTTTAGCACTCAAAGAAGCAGCTTGGGATTTACTGAGGATTCATTCATACATAAAATTCTGTAAGGGATAAATGAGCAACTACAATAAACTAAGGTTTTCTAGTTTGGTAGTGTGGTTGTCAATAATAATTCCAACCTGGTTATCTCTCAAATAAATTCTTAAAAAATATTTAAAGTTTTCAGGGGGCTAGATGGCACCACTATATCAGATCACTGAAGACATTCTAAAGTCACTGGCCTCTATTCTAGTCCTATAGAAGAACTAGAATCCTTGCTATAAAATCATATTTGTCGCTCTTCCAAAGCTGCCTGTGCTTAGCCTTATGTTCAAAGGCCTTTCATACTCTGGCCACAACGTTTTCATCATCTCTATCTTAAAAGAAATCCTCCACTAATGCTAAACTGATTCATATGCTGCCCTTAAAATAAACTTGTGCTTTCCCATTTTCAGATCTTTTCTTACACTGCTCTATCTAGAATTCCCTCTCCATTTTTCTCCCCATATATAAACAGAATCCCTCTCACAGCTCACTGTTAGCTCATCCTGGTAGGCTTCCTTCTCTGGTGAGAAGATAAACGGCTACAAGAACCTTAGAAAATGTATGACAGTATTTTCTTTCAGATAAGAATATTCCATGACCTAATAATAATTCCATTTCTGCATATATTCCCAGTATGAATGTCTGCTCACTATGTACCAGAACACATGTGAGATGTTCCTAGCAGCATGTGCATAAAAGCCCCAAACCAGAAACAACCTCTAATGCCCACCAACGAACGGTAGAACAGATAAATTGTGCAATATTCATGTAATGGAATACTATAATAGCAATGGAAAAGAGCAAATTACTGCTACACACAGCAATACAGATGAATCTTAAAAACATTAAATTGGGTGAAAGAAACCAGACACAACAGAATACACATTGCGTAATTTCAATTACATAAAGCTGAAAACCAGGCAAACTATTTTATTTAAAGGTACTTATTTAGGAGCTAAAACTATAAAGCAAAGCAAAGAAGTGAATATTGAACAATTAACACAAGGGTTACTGCTGGGGGAGAGGAAGGAGATGTTGATTGGAGCGAGTACTCAAAAAGCTGACTTCTGGGCATGCTAAGAATGTTCTATTTCTTTATCTGTGTGCTGGATACATGAGAATTTGAACACAACAATTCATTAAGCTGCACATCTATTTTGTAAAGCACTTTCCAGTATATCTATCTATTTACTTTCAAAATAAAAAATTTTACAAGTGCTAAGTGCAGGCCTCATAGTACACAGTAAATGCTGAATAAAACATAAGATTTTTTTTTTTAAAGGCAAGATACTATTGAATTGATGTGACATCAATTAATACCTTGGGAGAATCAAAGTATTTAAGATTATGAAGAAGTCACATATAAAGAAAGGTTGTTTGACTCCTGATTGAAAATGTCATTATCCTAGTGGAAAATAGACTGGAGGTGCAGCCCTTTTACAGCTATAAACCCTATATATGAGAAAGGTAGAATCTATAAACCCTATATATGAGAAAGCACACTGCCCTGGAGGTAGGCACTGTGGATTTAATATGCTAACTACTTGACCTTAAGCAAATTACTTAATCTCCCTAAATCTGTTTCTCCATCTGCCAAATTGAGAAAATCCCTACCTACCTAAATAGTTCATCATGAGGTTCAAATAAAACAATGTTTGTAAAAGCAGTTTGTGGGTGATAAAGCACCAAATGTATGATGGTATTAGTAAACAATTGCACAATATTATTCTAGATATGGGTAAACCTAGTATGAAGAGAAAATACTATGGAACATGAAAATATGAACGCTTCATATTCTGATTTTCATTTAGGGTGTGGGAAAAGATGACGCCTCTAAATTGGCGTAATATCTGAGGGGATGGGAGAAGAAAGGATGAAATCCCAGATAATGTGAAAATCGAATAGCGCCTTAGGGGAAACCCTGCAGCTGATATCAAATATAACAGTAATAACTAAATCTGACCAAATGATAGTTCCAGAAAAGAACATCAGTCTTTAAATTCCACTGGCCTAGTCCTAAATTGTACTGTATTTTATGGCAAGAACTAATCATTTTTTTATCTTAATAAGAAGCTTTTAGGAAGAACTCAAATGGAAAAACAGAAAAGAGGAAAGTACCCCCTGCCAGTGCAATCAACCCAAGATCCACAGCAAGGAGGCAGATGTTGTTGGGAAGGAAGCAAAACAAGACAAGAAATGCTATGGCCATATCACTCAGAGAACAGAAATTTTGAATAAATAAAAAGCTGAATTACTGTGACGGATAGCTCATAGAATTTCAGAGATGGCATAGGCACTAAAGATCATAATACAAATTTCACAAATTTAGATTTTACAAATGAAGAAACTTAGAAGGCCAAGAGTAGAAGTGACCACAGTGGGTAAATAGCAGTTTAATGAGGAAAGAAATGCTAAGTGAATTCAAAACAAAGTCCCATAATAAATAGACTCACTCACAATTAACAAAGTTCATTTAGCAACTAAAATCTCTCCTCCCTTCCCAATGCTTAAGAGTAGAAGTCAACCCTTTTCTTAACAGATTGCACAATGTAAATTTTAGCCCCTCTTAGATCAAATTATCATTAATTCTGATTTTGTTCAGTATTGATCAATAAGGTTTGGCTTTAGGAAAGTCCTGCAGTTACAAAGCTTTCTAAATAATGATGGCGGGTACTGGAAATAACATTTTCCAAAAAAATAATCTGATGCTTTCATCACTGAGGTTCAAAAAGAAGATTATACCAGGAACTTAATAGTCTTGAAGTTGACCAAGAGGTGGTCAAATGGGGGAAGGATGAAGCTAATTACACCAAGAAATTATAGGTATATTGTCTATCATCTTCCTTTTCAGGAGGAGAAACTACTGAAATGGCTGAGATGGGCTTTGCTAGTTCTAACATTTTGAGTTTGGACTGATCCAAAAAGCATAAGTAATTGTTAATAAGCATTAAAGGTCTCTTGAAGTAACATTTAGGTGCCACATATACAAAGACTAAACCTATGAAATACGTTTAAAAAAAAAAAAACTGAATTCACTGGAACAGTGTTTTTAAGGGATTTTAATTCCCTTAAAAATTCTTTCAAATAATAAAAGGAGATTGCTATTTTGAATCTAAGTGGTTTAGACCTCTCCGTGGGCACACACGAAACCAATTAAACAGGAGCTTCATATGCCCTAACCGATTTCAGGAGCAATGAATCGTAGGACAGAGGCTTTATGTAAAGCACAGAGACATGACATAAGTTCCTTCTCCCTTGACACAAGAGGTGGATGGCAGAGGAGGCCTGCAGGAATTTCATATCACATTTCCATTCTTCTGTGCTCATTTGTATCATTTTGCTGTGACCTTGCTCTCCAGAGGCATATATTACCAGTACCAGACATTCATTATCTATTAACCTGAAACTACTCTACCAACAGAACTTTAAGCTTAGCAGAAGGGACTAATTGTTGTTTCTTCCTTAATATTGAATAAAAATAATTTTCCAAAATGTGTATGGATAATTACTGATAAACACTATGTTCAATATTAGAAAAGAGATAAAGAAATTCTTAATAACTAATATCAGGGCCACAGAACAAAATCATTTTCTGCCCCTGTATATTCCTTAATAAAAGGAGAGGAAATAAAGCAAGTATTGACCAATAGTACTGAGCCATAAAGGGCTACACTATTTCGACTTGAAGGCACATGGAAGTTCAAAGCAGTACCCAAACAAAAAGAAACAACAAAAACCACTCAAACCAGAGGTATGATTAAGTGAATCAGATGAAACTATATATTCATTTTTTCAGAAAAAGTAAGTATAAGCAGCCAGCTTGGCCAATTCCCATAAACCACAGGCCCTTTAGAAGAGTCTGGGCCATCCATGGTCATTTGGGCAATTTCCACACAAGAAGAGTAAGTCTACCATATGTGAAGGGAAAAATAAACATTAAACCTTCAGAACTATTTGCACAAAAAAAAAATGGAATCAGAAGTCAGGCTGGCAGGGAGTGGTGCTTATCAAAGGTCAAGCACCTAGAATTTGTTTAATTTCTTTGGGATTCAAAAAGCAAGGCCCTTGGGGGGCGGATGTGGCTCAAATGATTGGGCATCCATCTCTCATTTGGAGGGACCTGGGTTCGATCCCCGGGACTTCCTGGTAAAAATAAAAATAAAATTAAAAATATATATAAGTAAAAAGCAAGGCCCTGATCCCTGAGCCAATGTTCCCTCCACCTCTAACTTGGTATACAGTCTATTCAAAAATGACTCTTGAGGGAGCAGGTGTGACTCGAGCAGTTGAGCACCCACCTCCCACATGGGAGGTCCTGGGTTCAGTTCCTGGTGCCTCCTAAAGAAGACAAACAATGAGCAGACATTGAGCAAAAACAAACGAGCAGGGAACAGATGTGACTCAAGCAATTGAGTGCCCACCTCCCACATGGGAGGTCCCGGGTTCGGTCCCAGAGCCTCCTAAAGAAAAAACAGACAGACAATGAGCAGACAATGAGCAAAAAAACAACGAGCAAAAACAATGAGCAGACAACAAGCACAAACAACAAGCAAAAATAACAAACAGATGAGAGAGCCATGGGGGGCAGGGTTTAAAAAAGACTCTTGATACTTCTGTCTACTGCTTTGTTATAGAAAGCTGCTCTCAATTTTGCACACAAGGGATTAGGTTGTAACATGTGAAGTCAAACACAGCAGATGTGCTTTGCTTGCCACTGTTTTTGTCAACCATTTTCAGAAAGTTCATTAATAATTTAAGAAGGGAAGCAGATGTGGCTCAAGTGATTGGGTTCCTGTCTACCATATGGGAGGTCCCAGGTTCATTTCCTGGGGCCTCCTGGTGAAGGCGAGCTGGCCCGTGCAGAGAGCTGACGCAACAAAAAGAGACAAAGAGGAGAGACAACGAGAGACACAACAAACCAGGGAGCTGAGATGGCTCAAGAGACTGAGTGCCTCTCTCCCACATCGGAGGTCCCAGGATCGGTTCCCGGTGCCTCCTAAAGGGAAGACGAGAAAAGAAGACAAGCAGACACAGAGAGCACACAGCAAATGGACACAGAGAGCAGACAGCGAGCACAAAATAACAAGGGGAGGGGGTAAATAAATAAAAAATTAAAAAATAAAGAAAACCAGTTTTTGAGCACCTTCTGCTTATACCTACACCCTGCCCACATAGAAAGTTTAGGTTTAAGTAAATTTTATTTATATTATTTATGCTACTAGCTGCTGTGGAAACAAAGGACTAATCATTTTATACTTACGTATGTAAAAATCCTTTTCTGGTACAAGTAAACGTGTCTGGGGAATTGACTGCAGGGAGGAACAAAGGAACTATCTGGGGTGATAGAAATTTTCTGTATCTTGACTGAGGTGGTGGTTACAAGGATGTACACATTTATCAAATCTCATTGAACTGTATACTTAAGAGCTGTGCATTCCAAGGTATGTAAATTTTACCTAAAAATATGAGTCAAAGTTGATTATTTTATAGTCAAACCATTGAGTTAGGAAGTACCATATCACACCGCAATAAGACAAAAAAAAACAAAAAAACTTGCTCTTCTTTTCTTCAACTTTATTATTTTCAACTTCTGTGTTCTAATTCTTAAGAAATCAAATACCTACAGAACTTTCAAACCTCCACTAAGCAGAAAGGAAAGGGTCTGCGGACAGTGTGGACACCTGCATCTGCCTGTGAGCATGTAAACCACATTCACCATCAGAGCTGCCTCATTTATCAGCCAAGGGAGTACAGTCCATTCTTGTGTGAAAGCACCACAGAAAAAGTCACCCTGTGAAATCGCCTCAGTTTATGAGAAGAGGAAAAGCCTCGAAATTTCATTGACAAGCACATGCCCAAACTAGTCTCTCATAGTTGTCAATGAGATGCTTATCAGATGGCAGAGGGCAGGTGAGTAAAAGTAAAGTGTTACTAAAGTAAAATTAACTAATTTTATCAAATGGGAATTGCCACCTGCATCTGCAGATTTCTAAAAAAAAATATTTTAGCCAGCCACCAGGTCTATTTTATTCAGAAACAAACCTGGAAATAAATATATAAAATCCGTTTCGAGGGTAATAAAAAACACTTTTACTCTGGAAGAAAAAAAAAAAAAGGTCCTTCTTGATAAAAATTCCAAGCTTAACCATTGGCAGATTTGTAGAAAGCACAAATGACACCCAAGGTAACTAGTGTAGGCTAAAGTACAACATGTTCACTTTTTAAAATACCTCCAGGTTAACTCCAAGGTCAGTCATCCTTACTAGTAGTCTTATTTAAAAAAATACAGGGAAGCAGGTGTGGATCAGTGGATAGAGCCCCCGTTTACCATATGGGAGGCCCGGGTTCGCGACCCGAGGCCTCCTTGTGAGGGCACGCAGGCCTGAGCGGTGCGGTGGGCTGATGCAGCAACCTCACGGCAGGAAGCGGGTGTGGTGCAATGGACAGAGCCCCCATTTACCATATGAGAGGCCCCGGGTTCGCTTCCCAGCGCCTCCTTGTGAGGGCAGGCCGGCTCGCGCGGCGCCGCCGTGGGCTGATGCAGCAAGACCTCACAGCAAGGGGGAGATAAGCAGACACAGAGAAGACACGC
This sequence comes from Cabassous unicinctus, assembly GCA_029593785.1. NCBI lineage: Eukaryota > Metazoa > Chordata > Mammalia > Cingulata > Chlamyphoridae > Cabassous > Cabassous unicinctus. The sequence goes on from JAQZBX010012926.1 coordinate 25,640, forward strand.
AGCGAATGGACACAGCAGCACAAGCAGCAAGGGGGGGATAAATAAATAAAATAAATAAATCTTTAAAAAAAATAAAAATTACATTTCCCGCAACACTGCGAACATAATTAATACCACTGAACAGTACACATAAAAGTGCTTTGTAAACTGCAGAGCACTGCAGAAAATAAGGTGTTGTTACTTCTACTGTCAGGCTGTTACTAGCCAGGATGCCACGGTGCGTTAGTGCACAGAGCTGGATCTCGAGGCTCCTGGCTGCCTCTTCAAGGCCTTCCCACCACGTCAAACAACACTTGTGTTCAATATTAAGCCATTTTATTTCTTTCAAATTCTCAAACATAGGTTCTATAATAACCATTCCTACCAGGGAAAATTAAAAGGCGCCACGTAAAACACAAAATCTTTAGGATTACATGAAATAAATAAAAATATAAGGAATGTACAGTCTGTGCAAGCTGTAAGGGGAAACTATACATAAAGGATATACTTCATTCTACAATGTGAAACATTGTGGATGCTCAGTAAGGCACTAATGAAACAACTTTGGCTATTCTGAGCTGCTGAGACCCTGGTGTTGACGGGTTTAAAAAAAAGAAAAGCCCATGATACAGCTGAATAATAACTTGGGAGTATACTCATTGATTAAAATCTAATCATGATTTTTAACAATTAAAAATGTCCGAAAGCAATATATGGTTGAACTCCAGGTCAAAGGTAAATAAAATTTGATGATGTGATCTAACCCACAGATTAAATATTAATAAAAGACTAACTGGGCACATCTCTGCTACAAGCCTTATATGAACAATAAAAAGAGACTGGATGCTGGCACATTTCATTCTGACAGTTCAATGCTCTAGTGTCTACAATGTCTCCAAAAGCCACTGAGCTCCCCCATTCATCAATCTGGAAAATGAGCTGTCACTGTTTCACCTATTTAAAAAGTGAGGAGAAAACAGTGAAATTAAGGAATTTGATGGGGAAAAAAAGGATGGAAAAAAAATAAAGCCAGGGACGTCATTAAAACGGAATGTGAATGGAAAAAAACAAACATACTATTCCAAGAATTTCAAGGACCAGTAAAACTTGCTTCTCACAGAAAACCTTGAAAATACTACCAATGTAATTTTGTTTCAGAATACAAGAAATTCTTTTTAAAAATTGTGTTCATAAGTTCATGCATATTCATAAAGTGATTCATTTGGTAGGAAAAAACATTCATCCAGATGCAGTGCAAAAGCTACAGCTTTAAATGCTCAATCTACCCATCTAGACTTAAAGGTTACAGTAGCATTTCTTGAAAACATATTACTCATCACAGCTCTAACTATATATCTCTGTATAAAAAAACATGGGAACCAGGGCGGACTAGTAGTACACAAGTTTGTCACTTACAATAGTTAGAAAAGTCAAACCACATTAGAAAATAACATGGAACTTTGTTAACATCTGCATACTTCACCATCCTGGAAATTTCACATCATAGACCATAAGTATTATGGACTACTTTCAGGAAAGGCTGTTCTCTAAACTGACTCACCCTGACCCATGCTCAGTATCTGAACATGTGGTGAGGCAATGCAACAGGAAAGCAATGGGCCAATAATGCAACCAAACAGCAAAGCCAGGCAAACTGACCTTGTAATTGATGGGGATGTCAACCCAAAATTCTAACTGTGGAGCAGCTGTAATTCTCCTCTTACTTCAAAGAAAACATTGCATTAATCACATGCAGCCTACACACACAGGCTGCTTTTTATTACTGATAACAATATTAACTAAAATTTGTATATTACTTTATTGTTTAAAAAGTACTTGTATTATTACTATTATTAATACTACTATTTCCTCCATTTTGTAAAAGAACTGATGCTCAGAGAAGTTAAATAACTTGTCTAAAATATATTAAACCACAGTAAGATTCAAGTTCAACTCCTTTGACTCCAAATTCTGTGATTTTCCTTAAAGTTAAATACTTTTTTTCATTTTCCAGCATGAAACCCCTTTAAACCTTTCATTCATCCATCCATCCATTCATTCACTCATTTCCTTATTTAGGCAGCAAATATTTATTACATAACTACTATATATTGGACCCTATTTACTAAACCTGAGGAAATAAAAATGGTACACAGTTCCTCCTTTGGGTGGCTTTAGAGAGGGTGTATTACAATCTAGTATAATGGTCAGGGTCAGATTTTTTTTAAAGAACATCAACATACAAAGCAGAATAACAAGTGGGTATGTGGCACAAAGGGAACACAGATGAAGAAGCCCTTAACTCTTCCTATGGAGGGCAAGACACCTCACAGGAGGTTACAATGCTACCTGAATTTTGGAAGGTGAGAGAAATCTAGCAAGTGGATAGGAAAGGGAGGGAGTATTTCAGAAAAATTAACAAGAGCAAAGGTACAAAGGTCAGAAAAATATATGTAACTCTGAAGAAACTAGCTCAGTATCATTGGGAGCCATATCAGGCAGGGCCAGAGAGGAAGCTGGAAAAGAGGGAGAGGTCATATCAAGACCAGGTTCATGATGTCATGGTAAGGAGACTGGGATTTGCTTTACAGGAGAAAAAGACAGTGAAGGTACATAAGATGCTGAAATTTATACTTTAAAAAGATTAATCGGGGAATCGTGGGACGATAGAGTAGGAAGCTTCAGGAATCAGAACAACTATTAAATAGGCAGAAACTGTCTGAATCAACTATTTTGATGCATTGTTTGGGCAGGTGCCAAGTTAAGAAAGTATAGCTTTGGGGAGCCATGGAAGAAGCTCCTGGCACCCTTCCTGGTCCCTCCTTCATGCCCTCCCCAGGGTTGTCTGGAGTAGGCCAGGATTCCCTTTGTGGGTCCCTGGCCTTGCTCTGGATGGGAAAGACTGACTAGGGAAACTCCTCTCTGGCATGCCCCCACTCCCAGAATTTGCCCTCCAGGCAAAAGCAACTTGACACTTTAACAGGAAAGTAAAATAATAACCTACATAATGGGGGAAAATATTTGGAAACTACATATCCGATAAGGGTTTAATATCCAGAAAATAGAAAGAAATCCTTCAACTCAACAACAAAAAGACAAACAACCCAATTTAAAAATGGGCAAACTTGAATAGACATTTCTCCAAAGAAGATTTACAAATGGCCAAAAAGCACATGAAAAGATGTTCAACATATTAGCTACCAGAGAAATGCAAATCAAAACCACAATGAGATACCATTTCACACCCACTAGAATGGCTACTATTAAAAAAAATTTTTTTTAAACATACATTGACAGTGTGGAAAGAATGTGGAGAAAGAGGAACACTCACTCATTGCTGGTGGGATTGGAAGATGGTGCAGCTGTGTGCAAAACAAAGTTTGGCATTTCCACAGAATTACCACGTGACCTGGAAATCCCACTTCTAGGTATATATACCCAAAAGAAATGAAAGCAGGTATATGAACAGGTATTTGCACACTGAAGTTCATAGCAGCATTATTCACAATTGCCAGAAGATGAAAGCAACTCAAGTATCCATCAACCAATGAATAGATAAACAAAATGCGGTATCTACACACAATGGAATATTATTTGGCCAAAAAGACATATTGAGTGAAATAAGTCAGGCACAAAAGGACAAATACTGTATAATCTCACTGATATGAAATAATTAGAATAAGCAAACTCACAGAGTCAGAATCTAGAAGGCAGGGGACAGGATCAAGATAGGGAATAGTAAGTTAAGGCTTAATATGTACAGAGTTTCTATTTGGGACGATGGAAAGGTTTTGGTAATGGATGGTGGTGATGGTAGCACAACACTGTGAACATAATTAACAGCACTGAAATATATATTTCAATGTGGTTAAAAGGGGAAATTTTAGATTGTATATATGTTGCTGGAATAAATTTTTTTTTAATTCATGGAACTACACTACACAAAACAGTGAACCCTAAGTAAAACCATGGACTATAGTTAACAGTACAATTATAACAATGTGCTTTCATCAATTGTAACAAATGTACCACACCAACTCAAAGTGTTAATAATAGGGAGGTATATGGGGAGTCTTGTATTTTATGCATGATTTTTCTCTAAACTAACAACGACTTTAATTTTAAAAAAATCAATCTGGTTTTAGTGTGGAGGTTGGAACTGAAGGATAGGAGGACAGAAATAGGCACAACAGCTAAGACTCTACTTCAACAATAGAAAAACATGAGGGCCTAAATTAAAGCAATGAGAACAGGGATGAAGAGGAGGTAACAAATTAGAGAGCTATTTTGAAGTAGAATCTTAAAACCTGGTGACTGACAGGAAATGGCAGGCAAGGTTCAAGGAGAAATCTAGACTAACTCCCAGACTTCTGGGTGGGTCATGGTGCCAGCAGTGAAGAGGCTAAATACTGAGTTCAGTTCTGAGACTATTAGTTTTGTGACATCTGTGTGGCATAAGGTAAAGATGTCGAATATGGAGTGAGAAACAGGGCCCTAAAACTCAGAAGAGAGAGGGATTTAGGAATCATTAGGGTATAAGGTGTACTTGAAGACAAGGGTCTGGGCCTGGTTAGCCGAGAAAGACTATAAATACAGAGGAGAAAGTAAGAACCTTGGGGAAGCCAAGGATTTTAAGGGGTAAAGAGAAACAACAGAAGACTGAGAAAAGAACAGAGTTATAGATATAGATAGAGAGAAAAGATAAAGTGTTTGGGAAACGAGAGAAGAGAAGAAATTCAAGGAAGAGGGGAGTATGAAGACATAAGTTGAAACAATATTTCTGTAAAAAAGATGTAGGCAATGTATAGTTATCAAAAGCATCTAAAAATGACACAAGAACATCTAAGAATCTAAGGAAAGAATCAGAAATCCTAACAATGGTTCCTATGCAAAAAGGTTCATCACAGGATTTATAATAGCAACAAAATTTAAATGTTCTAATGCACAAGAAAGGAACGGTTAAATAAATTAGAGAACATCCATACAATGAAGTAACAAGCCATTTAAAATTATATTCATGGATAATTTTATGTGATATGGAAAAATACTCATAAAGTTGTTGAAAATAGCAGGACACAACCCTACATATTCAGTTAACTATGTAAAATAAAAATGCATGGAGTAAGAAAAATGATTTAAAAAAAAACAACAATAAAATGGTAGAAGAAGTTATATCAAGATAATAAGACTACAAGTGCTTTATATTTTCTTCTTTAGTCTTTTCTATATTTACCAAATTTAATTACGTTCATGTATTATTTTTCCTTTTTTATATTAAACTGTTTATTTTGAGATAATTGTGGATTCACATGCAGTTTAAGAAATCATATAGAAAGATCCCTTGTATCTGTTTACCCTGTTTTCCCAAAGGTGACATCTTACCAAAATGTAATACAATATCACAACCAGGACAGTATCATTGATACAGTCAAGATATATTATATTACCATGATGATCCCCCTTCTGTTGCCCTTTTATATCCACACCTACTTCCCTCCTAACCTCTGCTTAAGCTCTGGCAACCTCTAATCTGTTCTCCTTTTCTATAATTTTGTCATTTCAAGAATGTTACATAAATGGAATCATATAGTATGTAACCCTTCAGGATTCGCTTTCTTCACTGAGCACAATTCTCTGGAGATCCACCCAGATTGTATTGTGTATCAATAGCTCTTTTTATTTTTGTGGTATGAATGCACAACACTGTGATTATACTAAAAGCCAATGATTGTACACTTTGGATGGATTGTATGGTATGTGAATATATCTCAATAAAACTGCTTTAATAAAAATAGTTCTTTTTATTGCTGAGTAGTAGTTTCTCACGGTAGAAATGTACTATAATTTGTTTAACCATTCACCCACTGAAGAATCTCTGAGTTGTTTCCAGTTTGGAGCTATTACAAGTAAAACTGCTATAAACATTCATGTAAAGGTTTTTGTGTGAACATAAGTCATTTCTCTGTGATAAATGCCCAGGAGTGCAACTGCTAGGTCATGTGGTAGTCACGTTTAGTTTTTTAAGAGACGCCAAACTGTATCCCAGAGTGGTTGCACCATTTTACATTCCCACCAGAAATATATAGGTGATCTAGTTTTTCCACACCCTCACCAGAATTTGCTATTGTCACTATTTTTATTTTAGCTATTTCATAGGGATGTAGAGAAATCTCACTGTGGTTTTAATTGGCACTCTCCTCATGGGTGATGATGTTGAATATCTTTTCATGTGCTTATGTGCTATCTGTATAGCTTCTTCAGTAATTTATCTAAGTCTCTTCCCATTTCAAATTGAATTGTTTTTCTCACTATTGAATTTTGAAAGTCCTTTGAGATTCTATATACTAGTCCTTTCTTGGATATGTGGTTCACAAATATTTTCTCCTGGTCTGTAGCTTGTCTTTTCATCTCCTTGGCAAGCAAAACTTTTTAATTTTTATGAAGTCCAATTTATCTTTTTTTATTCCTGCCTTTGGATATCCAAGTGCTCCAGAACCATTTATTGATGGAAAGACTGTCTTTTCTCTATTAAATTGTTTTTGCATCTTTGTCAAAAATCAGTTGGGCAATGGCTAATGGATATGGCATTTCTTTTTTGAAGTGATGAAAATGTTCTGGAATTAGATAGCAGTGGTGGCTGTATAACTTTGTGTCTATAGGAAAAACCACTGAATTGTAAACTTTAAGGAGTGAATTGTATGGTGTATAAATTATATCTCAATTTTTTTAAAGCTGTGGGGCATATTTGTGGGGTCTATTTCTGAGTTCTTTATTCTATTCCACTGATCTATATGCCTAGCCTTCTGCCAATATCTGTCTTAATTACTATAGCTATATAATAAATCTTGCAATTGGGTAAAGTGATTCCTTCTACTTTTTCTTCTGTTTCTAGTTTTGTCTTTCCACATAAATTTTGTAATGATTTTATCTACAAAAAAATCTTCCTGAAATTTTTACTTGAATTGTATTAAACATATATACAATTTGGGGAGAATGTCTTTTCTTTTATTTAGATCTTTTTGGTTTCTTTCATCAACATTTTGTAGTTTTCAGCCTACAAGTCCTATACCTGTTTTGTTATATTTACATCTAAGTATTTCTTAGGGACATTTTTATTTCTTCCTTTCTTCTCTGTATGCCTTTTATTTCCTTTTCTTGACTTACTGCACTGGATAGAACTTCTAATACTATGTTGAATAAGAATGGTAAGAACAGACACCCTTGCCTTGTTCCCAATCTTAGGAGAAAAGCATTCAGTTCTTCATCATTAAGTATAATGTTAGCTGTATGGCTTTTGCAGATGCCCATTATCAACTTGAGGAAGCTGTTATGCTCAAAAAGGTTGTGATCCTCTGAGATTATGCATAAAAGATTCTGCCTCTCATAAATGGGAAAGCAATTACTTCTTTCTATCTCTCCCTCTCTTATATATATATATATTCAAAAACCACCTTATTAACCTACCAAGGCCACACATGTACTATGTATGTCCTATTAACCATCTCCTCCTGTGGGATAAACTACCTACACTTTTACTGTAGCCACTGAGCTACACCTGCTCCCTATACTTTACTTTTTAACAATGTTAGTTAAATCTAGTCATGACATTTCCTACCAGAATAGCTTGGTCATAAAGACAACACAATAACTTTCTTTTTTCAAACTGGTCATCTGAATAACTCAGACAATTAGGTTATCAACTACATTAATGACAGAGACTATGCCACACATTTCTTATACTCCTAGAGTGCCTTAAATGTAGCAAACATGAAAGAAACTTGATTTAAATCACTATTTTATAACATCGTTATATGGTTATTATATAGTTTTTTTAAGGCCAAAAGCTTCAAACTCTTAAATAAGAATTAGAATAGACTACAGCCATCATTTAGACATGATGGATATTTTAGAACCTACAGAACAGAATTTCCTACTTCTCAAATGTCTCATCCAAAAAATAAAAATGGGCTTCTTTTTCATATTTGGTAGGAGGAGGCTAGATGAAAGTGGGGGGAATGCATCTAAAGACTTAAGCTAGAGTAAAAATAATAAAACTACTCATTTTCTTTTTTACAGATTCCTTCTGCAATCTGTCCACTGGCCAAAATTCCTATTACTAGTCTGATAAAAGCATTTAAAGTATTCTCTCTCCCATGGTTACCACAAAGTGAGGTGGGGAAGGCTCAAAATGAGTAGACTGGCCTCCATTCTGTCAATTTATATGTATTAAACCCTATGCTTTGCACAGGCATGCTATAAACCTGTAAAATAAAGAATATAAATAAAGAATACAAATGCATACAAAGTCAGGTCTTCCTCCCAAAAATCCCTAAAGCCCTTGCTTTTTCTGGAAGTTAGGATAAGCCATTAGTTAAAGCATTTTTTCCAAAGATCTTATTTTCAAGCTACTGACTTAGAAATAAAATAAAAGCACTCACCTTACAAATGTCAAAATAACCAAAATCAATAAAAAACCTGTCACATCATGCAGAATTACAATTCCCCACCCCAATCCAAATATTTGGCAAGCATCTTGCTTACTTACAGTTTGATTTCTTTTAGGCCTAAAATCTATTGACCCAAACTAACTTGTTACATAAACAATAGGCCAATCCTAACGCTAATCCTAAATACTAGCTGTTAGTCATCACACACAAACACAAAAGCTGTTTCTACTCCTCTAGTTTCATCTTGCTTTTAACTGGAGCACAACCAAATACCAGAAGGTTCAAGTTTAAAAAGAGAAACATGGCTCTGAGAAGCCAAAATAAATCAGGAAGTTCTTGCACCAATCCTCATGCATTATGCTGAAGTAAATTCCTTTTGTACAAAAATCGTGAAGTTTAGTTTCCAGTCCACAGTATATTAGAAGAAGGGGAAAAAATAAAAGGAGGAATCAGGAGGAAGAAAAACAAATCCGTTAGAGCTAAATGAAGTGCCACCTAGCATAAAGGAAGAGACTGAATATTATAAAACCAAATTCAACAAAAAATTTCATTTACTCAATTCATGAGAAAAGAGCCCTATACACCTCAATAAAATAAGCAATGTTCATAATCATGACCCTAAGTCATCAAATAAATTTAAATTATACTCATATGGCTGTTTAAGAAGACAGGAAAATACTTAATACATGAACTATACATTCCCAGGAAAGTGTCACTATTAAGCTCGCTGGCTATAGTCAAACAGGTCTTTGGAATGAATCATTTACTAGCTCTGAGACCTTGGAAAAGTCATATATTCTCTAAGACACAGTTCTTTATATGTAAAATAGAACTAACTACCCTGCCTCATCAAGCTGTTGTCTGAAACACAAGAGCGCAATACTTGTAAGTCATTTCTATACCACTGCTACCATTACTACTACTATTCATCTTCGAAAGATTTCTATTCCAAATAGTTTTATTGAGGCATCATTACATAAAATAAAATGCATAGATTAGTATACCATTTGATGAATTTTGACAAATATAGACACCCATGTAACTATCACCCCCATCAATATACAGTACATTTCTACGAGAAAGTTCCCTCCTGCCCTTTTCCAGTCAATGTCATCTAGAGAACCACCACTGTTCTGATGTTCACCACCATAACCTAGCTTTCCTGTTGTACAATTCATATAAATGGGATCATCTAGCATACATCCTTGTGTGTCGGGCTTCTTTTCTTCAACATAATGTTTTTGAGATTCATTAGCAGCTCATCCATTTTTACACATTAGCAGTATCCAATTGCATACGAATATACTGCAAATCATCTTTCTGTTGGTTGTTTCCAGTTGGGGACTATAACCTAAATGGTATTTTAAACAATAGGGTGCCATTAAGACTTAGTTATCATCAGTATTCACCATACAGAATATCTTAATCACATTTAATATTAATAAATGAAGTATTAATATATATAGACATTTCAAAAGTGAGAGAGGTCCTTTAATGGTTAAATATTCCATCCTTACACACCAATAAACATATAATTGAGATTTCATTTACTCATAAAGCAATCTTACATCATATCTGATGAATACTTTTTAATTCCCGAAAAGATAAAGAAGATCCTCAACACTATAAATGAATTAGACTCCTGCACCTAACCAGGAGGTTCTTATGCCAACATCACTCAGGTTGACCCTTTGATGGAGAACTTCAACCTAACAGTCACGTATATTTAAGTTCCTAATACAGAGGCTAAAATATCTTCTACCTAAAAGAGGACAGTAACCATTCATGCCCGGTATTGCTGAGTGCAGTCATACATTTTGGCCTATTTCTTTAACGCTGGTTTACAGGATAGAATGCTATTTCATGGGATGAGAAATAAGGCAAAAGCTTAAGGACTTCATCTATTTAACCATGCTTAATTAATTAACAAATCTGTGCAGCCAAAACCCATGCTTCAGCTGATAGATAATGCAACTTCTCTCAAGACAAATACATTCTAAGTCAAGCTAATTCATAGCCTCTTTCTGACTCATTAGTGAAAATTATTTATGCTCCCTGAATTTAGAAAATGAACTAGGCTAAGGACAGTGGTTTTCCAAACTATGTCCCAAAAAATTAGGTTTCAGGGCTTTTGTAAACATTTAAACTACTTTCATTTTTTAATACATTTAACTATATTTTAGTTAATATATTTAATGTATTTTAACATTTGATATATTTTAATATTTAATTATATATTTTAATATTTTATTTAATATAATTTAATGTATTTTAAATATATTTGATATATTTTAATATAACAAAATATTAATATCTTTAATATATTTTAACTATAGTTTTAAGACTGCACTAGCAAATATACACATAGATATGTTATATGCTAATTTTAATATAAAGGAGACAAGCTACAGAAAATTACACCTACCAGGTTAACTTGTGTTTATGCAGGACTTGAAATAAGGCTGCTCCCACCATTTCTGTGTATTTGCAGTGGACAGAACGTGAAATTCTTTAAACTGTGTCTTTGATTAGGAAAACTGTAGGTATGCAATGGTATTTGTTCTCTATTTTTTAATTTTTTATTTTTTTAACCCAGGGCTGTAAATATCCAGTCACATAAAACTGTATATGCACACATGTGCCACACTCCATTTAAGTATCAGGCAAGAGTTAGGTACATGCATTCAGCACATGCTGTAGATGACACAGCATGACTGGCAGTGACCAAATAGGTGAACCTGGAACATGAAGGTCTGGCTCCTTCTTGCTTGCTCTACTTTTATATTTACAATAGCATTATCATAAGCTTTCAGTACTTCTTCAATAACTTATGTTTCTGGTAAGGTAAAATGATTGCCCTCAAAGAACTAGGTCAAAGCAGGATTAAAATGTTGAAATTCAACTTAAAAATCTGATAATGGATATAACAAGACTGATTAGGCTCGAGGCAAAATAATTAATATTAGAAAACAGTACCAACTGATTCTTCAACCATTATCAAACACACTGATAACAGTATATGAAATGAAAGAATCTCATATAAATAAATAAGGTAACAGCTATTTGTCATTAGAAGTCACCTTTACAAAAAAAAAAAATCTCCCATGTTCCTGGTATATTTAATAAGGTTAAATTTTACAAAATAGATTTATGATTCCTGTCAAGTTATAACATTATCTTGTGGGAAAAACACAGAAAGCGTAAAAGCATAAAAATAAAGCTTTTCACTTTATTGTAAAAAGAAAAAAAATTTTTTTTTCAAACAAAAATGTGTATCTGTTGGGGATTAAATAGTGCACCCCAGTTTGGACACCATCTCCGTCCCCACTTTGGTAGGTGTGGACCCACTGTAAGTAAAATCTCTTCAGGAAATTAGGTCAGTTAAGGGTGGTCCAACCGAATCAAGTTGGGTTTTAATCTGGATTACTGGAATCCTTTACAAGCAGAGTGAAAGTCAGAAGGAGAAAGAAGCCACAGGAGAAGCAAAAGGCTGGAAGACTAATAACACTACATATAACAAGTACACTGGATGAACACACTTCTGCTTCAATATAATTAGCACCATTATTTGAAAATAGAGACCAGAGGAAAGCATCTATAATACTTGAAAAATTGCAAGGCTAAGATTATGTGAAATCTCTACACTTTAGGCAAGAACATGAATGTAGAGGAGATCTCAAATTGTTTTAATGATATGGTTCATACAAATAGAGATGAGAAATTATTATTTGTGAAACAGGATACACATAAAAGAGGGCAAAAAATTAAGTATTGGATCACTTTTTAGTACACTCTCAAAAAGATGACCAAAATATAATGAAATCTGTACTGAGGGTAAGAAAACAATGCCAGGAAAATCTGTAGAAGTAGTGACTCTTATAAAAACAATACCTAAATACGGTATAAGTAATCATGGCATGCTCCATAGCCAACATAAGCTATTAAGAAGATGCCAGGATGACTCAAATTATCAATCTTATTAAGGTGTGGTTTTAAAATTTCAGGCTTTACAGAGTTTTTATAATTATATGGTGAGTTCCAGAATACTCTTTCATACTGAAATTTTTTTTGGCTATTCAAGAGCAAGTTCTATTATAAATATTTCAAATAAGACCAAAAGTAAATAAATTAAAAAAAAAACCAAGACACTGTACTTTTTTCACTTTTGGTTAGCAAGAAGCTCCTTTAGCTTAGTATTTCTCAATTATAACATGGCTACATCTGCTGGTATAGCCTGCGAATTTTTTTTTTTTAATTTAGCAATGCAAGGTTGTAATGTTACCATGCTTTATAACTGCATATAATGTCAATGATGAAATTAAAGCTTAAAGTTTGAACTGAACATACTAAAATAAACAAACTACGTTTACCTGTTTTGAAACTTTGAGTGAATAAGAGACAGGTAATGAGGACTGTTTTTTTTTTAAAATAACATTGATATATTTTCTAATACACAATGAAGATTTAAATTAGCTGAGAAACTTATTCAACAACCCGTCCTCCAGGCTGAACAAGTATGAATTAAAGAATATTAGTGATTCTATTTGGAAATGTGCATTTCCTGCTCCATTTTAAAGCTTTTAGATCAAATCAATGGAAAAGTCTTCTCAACAATACAAATAAAGCACAGTGGTTAAAAGCACCAAATCTGAGCCTAGCTCTGCCACTTATGAATTGTGTATTAGTTACTCTACCGCACTGCGCCTTGAGTTTTTTCACTTGTAAAACAGAGACAAAAGTAACTATCTATATCATAAGGTTGTGAAAATAATACATATAAAGCTCTTATCAAGAGTCTTAAAAACGTTAGTGGCCATTATCATACCTGGTGGTAAAATGCCTTATAAGGTGTTTTTAAAAATTGCTACCATTTAAAACTACTCTTCTATATAAACTAGGATTTTTTGGGATACTGTGAAATCAAAACAAAATACAAAAATAAGCCAGATATTGTCATCAATAACTCTTTTTGTGATCATCAAAAAAACTTCCTCATACGTCTCTGTGACTGTCTTAAAAATCTGACAAACTGATAAAATAGATTTATATTAAAAGTTTCACTTTTATCAGTATCACACTATTGGGGCTCCAGATAAAATTTCATTTGCAAAACCTCTGACTAGGGGAATGGGCTCAGGAAACAAATTCCAGCTACACAATATTATTTCAGAAACCAACGCAATCAGAAGTAGTTTTACCCTCAATTTTTAAAATATCTAATACAGGTAACAGTAAGAAATCACCAAGCTCAAAACGTAAAGCCTCTAGGTAAATTTGTTTTCAAGAATAATAATATTTCAAAAAAACATTTTGGAAGAAAAAAGACAATGAGGGGAGCAGATATAGCTCAAGTGGTTGAGTGCCTTCTTTCTATGTACGAGGTCCTGGGTTCAATCCCTAGTACCTGCCAAAAAAACAAAAGAAAGACAGACAATGAATTCTTTTCCTCTCTGTGAATAACAAGGGAATCCTAGCAAAGAAGGAGGTGTGTGAGGCTGGGAATTCCATGAGAGAAGAGAGAAGCAAAGAAAAAATGCAAAATGAAAAGGGAAAATAAAAACAAAATAAATTATTTTTTACGGCCTCATACACAGCATATATCTATAATTTTCAACAACCCAAGAGCCAACCTTTTTTGGACAAGATAGAAAGAGGAAACAAAATTTTTAGAAATATTAATGTAAGTAAAATGCATTTCATCATAATATAAAGAAAATGTAAAATAATTGTGTTTTTCTAAAAGTTGAGACATTCTATTTAGTAGCAAGGGTCCTCATCAAAACTACCAGTCTAGGTCTCAAAAAATAAATACCCACCACAGAAGGAAATGTGGAAATATGGGAGCTATGGAGACAACAGAGGAATGTTAAGGGGACAAATGATGGGTTCATGGGCTCATAAAAAGCTCTGGAAGGCCCACTCAGACTCCACTTAAAAAAGAGGCAGCAATCTGACTCTGCCTATAGAACAGTCAAAGCTCTTGAAGAAAGAAGCCTTCACATCCAAGGTAGTAATCACCATGGGAAATATTTTAGGAAATAACTCAAGGTTTATATTTTCCCCACAATATGTTAGAGGAAATAAAAAAAGAAGATCTAAATACACCCTCTCAAGAGCTCAGAACAGGCCCTTTCAAGTAGAATTTTAGACTTTTCTCCCCAAACAAACAAACAAAAAAAGGCTTATTTATTGTAATTATTCCACTACAGTAGACTTGTGTTGACATATCTTTAGTTTCTCCAGAATTGTAACACGTTACCAAATCAAAGTCAGTGAGAGAAAGATATTAAATGGCTCATGGACAAAATAGTTAAAGCTTCCAGTAGGGCAATGAAAAACATAAAATAACTCTGATGAAAGTTGGGGTATTATATAAAAATATGCAGATTCCGTTTACAATTGAAAATCATAATTCTTTAAGAAATAAATCCCTTAAAAAGGAAACTCAGAGCAGTACATCAATCAACCTTAAGTTTAAATGCTTTCTTGTTTATACTCTGCCCCCATAACTAACTACTATACATGATTGTTCCCATCTTTAAAAGATTTGACCGTAGAAAGTAAGCCTAAGCAAAGGATACAAACAAAAACTACTCTAGGTAATTATTAATCTGGGAAGGCTATGGTGCCTGGTCTTTATCCAGAACCTTGGTTTTGTCTGTTGGAAGGGGGGGGGGGGGG
>JAQZBX010012927.1:0-40546 GCA_029593785.1 Cabassous unicinctus
TCGGCTTCCCTGTGTTTTGGTCTGAACAGAGCCAGAATTCAAAGCAGACTATGCTGGACAAATTCATTGAAGAAAAGCCTCCCAACTCCCCTTCCCTCTTCCCTTGTAACAGCTGGCAAGGGAGGAAATCATCTTTTCCCCTCTCAGCCAGCTACAGTGAGTCAATAATTTTACAGTGGCGTAATATCTTATGGGTAGGGTAGCAGAGCCCTTCCTAGCCCCTTCAGGGGTTTGGGAACTCATGCTTTTTATTTTGTGTTCCTTGTCTCTCTGTCCCTCAACTTTCTGTGAGTTTTGTATAGCACTGTCCTGGTCTGCTGTCCCCAAAAGCAGGTCCCTCTTTTTCTATTGTATTTGTGAGAGTTGAGCCCTGCTTGCCTACTCTGACACCATCTTCTTGGAACTCTCTCTTCTGCCATTTTGAGATTTTATCATTGTAAGTCTTACCTATTTTTGTCCCTCAATTTGGCTGTTAATGCCTAATTTCATATTTATTTAATTTTTATCATATAATTTTGAGTCCCTTCTCATTTATTTCTGTATATATTTTTCACATATTTTCTTTGTAGTCAACCTGAGGCTAAAATTTAACATCTTAAATCTATAACAATCACATTTGATTTGATACTAACTTAACTTCAATAGCATGCACATACACTGTTCCCCACCTTTTTCTTGTGGTTGTTACAAGTTATTTCTTCATACACTGTATATCCAAAACCATAAATATTTAATTACTTTTCATGGATTTGCATTTTAGAATCTGTAGGAAGTATAATTGGAGTTACATGTAAAAAAATACAAGAGTACTGTTACCTATAATTACACACATATTTACCTTTACTGGAGGTTTTCTTTCTTTATATTACTTCAATCCATTGTCTAGTGTCTTTTCCTTTTGGCCTGAAAAGCTCCCTTTCACATTGTTTATAGGGCAGTTCTAGTGGTTTCAAATCCCTCAGCTTTTGTGCATCTGGGAATGTGTTAATCTCACCCTGATTTTTGAAAGACACTCCTGCTGGATATAAAATTCTTGTTTGGAAATTGTTTTCTTCCAGCACTTTAAATATTTCATCTTAATACTTTCTTGCCTCCATGTATTCTAATGAGAAATTGGTGCTTAATTTTATTGGGACTACCTTACACATAACACATTGCTCTTCTCTTGCAGCTTTCAGAACTCTCTCCTTGTCCTTTGTATTTTACCATTTTGTCTACTAGATTACTGCATATGTAGTTCTCTTCTATTTTACCTTTTGGGGTTTGTTGGATTCTTGAATGTGTGTAATAATGTGTTTCAATAACTTGGAATTTTCCTGGTATTATAATTTTGAACACTGATTCTTCTCCTTTCTCGCTTTCTTCTCCCTCTGAGACTGCCACAATGAATATATTCATGTACCTGATGGTGTTCCACTGATTTCTTAGACTCTGTCCACTTTTTTTTTCATTCTTCTTCTCATACTGAATCATTTCAATTGTTTTGTATTTGAGTTCACTGACTCTTTATGCTGCCAGCTCCAATCTGCTGTTGAAACCTTTAGGAAATTTTTCATTTCAATTATTGTGGTGTTCCAGTATTTCTGTTTGGTTCCTTTTTAAAACATATATCTTTTTGTTGTTAATTCATTGTTTTCCTGATATCTTTTAGTTATTTCTCTTTATTTTTGTTTATATACTTGACCATATTAAGGATTTTTTTTTTTTTTAAGCATTCATCAGGTATGTTCAAAGTCTGGTCTTATTTATCAATGGTTTCTGGATTTTTATCCTGCTCCTTTGAATGGGCCATCATTTCTTGTTTCTTTGTTTACCTTGAATCTTTTGTTGCTCACTCTGGGATTTAGCCCTGGTACTGTCTGTTCCTGATATTTGTTCAGCTAGTGATATGACAGAGAATTCCTTGAGTGCCATGGCTAACAAACCCAAGCATAACAATGCAAAGAAAACAATGTTTACAGTCTTTACAAATTACCTCTCCATTGGCACAAATTCCTTCAGAATTTACCACTCTTATCCAGCAGATAATCCAAAAGTGAATGTGTAGTGGCTGGTTCTTTCAGTATTTTCTGAACCTGCAAACTTGTTTTCCTTTGTGCTTTCTCTTGGTCTTGGAAATTTGTCCATTTACAGGAATTCAAATGCTCTATGTCCTATGAAATAATCTTTCTTTCTTTTTTAGGTGCTTTATTGTATGATTCTAAGCAGGTAATCTTTTGACTCAGGCCATTTTGACTTAATATTTTTTTACACTGCTTTAGCTGGCTACAAGCTGTTTCTGCCTGCAGTGCAAGTTCTGGAAGGGTAAGCCCAAGACTAGTTTTCTAGTTCAGTCTTTCAGGTTGCCACTCAATATTTTGGCACCAAACATAGAGGAACACAAATATGTGCATAAAGTTTACTCTGCTGTCTCCAGAACAGGCCAGGAGCCCACAATGGGATCCCAAGCTTGCTCTACACTGCACCAGGGAGGGGTGAAGTTGGTACCGGCAAGGGCACAATGAGTTTCTCCTATGGTGTTTAAAGTTGTATTTTCTTGATTTGTCCCTCACCCAGTTACTGCAACCCTTTAACTGTTTTCTGGAGTTTTGAGGAAGATAGTTCTGCCAGTTTTTGCTAGTTGTTTCAACATTCTTTGGGGAAATGGTATTATGGAGCATCCCAGGCAACCATCGATGGTAAGAAATAATGTTTTTCCTCAAATAATACTTTTATTTGTATAAATATTTCTTATAATTTTACAAATTTATCAATTTCTTGCAATATTATTTTTCCTTGTGGGATAAAACTTTATATATATTTTTTAATTTTTTTATTTATTTTTATTTATTTTTAAGTTTATTTAAAAAAAATATTTTACCTCTGATAATAAACTTTGTTAACATACAGCACATTTGGCTTTTAAAGCATGCTGCATTGTTATGTAATTTCTATTACAGGCATGGTAAAATAAGAATAAAACAGCATGCCCAACAAAAATATAGATCCATACAGAAAATTAATTATGAACAGCGAAACAAGTCTCCTACTTTCACTGGTGACAGTTTTGATCAATTAAGGTTGATTTCTACCATGTAACTATGATTTGAGAATAAGATCAATAAGATTAAGGGGCAACCACAAAAATCAGTCATATTGATAATAGCAAAATTTTTTTCACGAGTTTTATTTTATGGTGTTTTATTTAAAGATCAAATGTGGCAAAGTGTGATGTTTGAGTGAGGACCAAACTCTCATTAATAGTACAATGACAACTCTAAAAGAACATTTCTCTTCAAAAATTAACTGAAAGCACTCTTTATAAAAGGATAAAAGAATATCTCATTGTAAATAACTTGTAGAGAATCATTTGCATGTATGCATGACCTGTTGTTTGAAGTACAAAGACTAAGGTGGGATGAGAGACCCAATAAATTTTAGTAACATTGTAAAATACCAACAGACATGAAACTTGACACCGACAGCATTTCTTAATGAAATTAACACATGGAAATAATCAGAATTTGGAATAAATTTGTATCTATGACTTAAAGAAAATCACCTTTATGGTTAATATTTGTACTCCACAAAGTAATATAAGATATAGTTGCAATTGTTTAGCAGATACCATTTTACAGCAAATAAATGTAATCTATGTAGTGAATTTAAGAATAAAAACACAACACGTAATCACTTGTAAGGCATTCTTTGATTCAATGCATTTATCGCAATATGTAATTATGCATTCATTGTTATGGTCCTTTGACAAGTGCATGCCTTCTCCCCTAGTCTGTAAGCACCAAGACAGCAGGAATGGTATCTCTGTACATCATTATTTGCTCAGACATACTTAGCACAAACACATAATTAATGCAAAATCCCTTAAGTAAAATTATGTCTTCTCTCATTTTCAGCACCTCACATGGAAAACTGAAATACTAATAGCATCTACTTCCTAGTGTTCTTTAGAGGAGTAATAAAATAGTCCATGTAAAACACTTAGCAGAGTGTCTGGAACATAGCAACCAAACTTATACCATGTTCCCCACTCAAACTAAATAATTTTAAAATGTGAATAAAACATTGTTTCTGTTCTTTAGTATCCCATGGCCTTTAATCTTGTGTGATGGGAGCGCCAATGTTATAGTTATTCAATGCAAGTTTGCACTCTACAATTAAACAAGATAAAAAAGGAGCACTATCTTCTTCAAAGCAGGAAAGCATAATTGAATCATTTAATATTTATCAGATGAGATCTTTGAATCAAGCCTGAAATGATGAGTACAATTTTTTTATTTTCTTTTTTAGGAAATGACTGGTTAAGAAAAATTTCTAAAGACTGTCTAGGCAGTAAGCAGTATCAAATAAAATTGCATATTTAGAAGTGCTGTATTGAAATAGGAACAGATTTGTGACCACAAGTTGGTGGTGTTGGGTGGTGGTGTTAATAATAAAAATATCTCTTAACTAACATTACCTTAATCACTACATTGGATTATATGCACTCCATTTAGTTTGCAAATTATGACTGATGTTCATGTATTCTGAAAGCTTGCTCCTAATAGGCTGCTTTGTAACATGTTACAAACTTCTTTGTCAATATGTTGAGTTGTGCTCTTACCAAGAGTCAATTATTCTCAATTCAAATTCCTAAAATTCTTTATGTCTGTTGTAATCATTTTGTAATTAATTTAATTTGATATCAAAAAAACATGATATATGACTATTCAAAGAAAGGGAGTTAATTATGGTAGTAGAGTGAGTTGGAAAGACTACATTCAAATATTTGCTGAATTATATAATATGAAAAAATAGAAATTGAAAAAAATAATTTAGAAATCTGCTTTCAAGATTGATTTGCAAGTATCTATAGGTTTTTTTTTTAATACTTTTTTTTGAGAAATTATGAGTTAACAAAACAATCATGCATACCTTACAGGATTCCCATATATCAACCAACCACCACCATTATACATTGTTTTGACAATTTCTTTTTTACTAATCATGATGAGTGTAGCGGTTTGGCAGTTTGATATAGTTGTGAATCACAAAAATAGATATTGGATTATGCTTGTAAACTGGTGTGTTAATCTGGGCATGATTAAGTTATGATTTGGGCATTGACTGGGCCACGTCAGTAGGGCGTTAAGCCCCACCCCTTGGTGGGTGGGGTCTCAAAGATAAAAGACATGACAAAGGACAGATTTGTAGTAGTTCTGATGTTGGAGTCTTGAGCTGGAGCCCTGGGAAGTAAGAAAGCTTGGTTGTGAGGAAGGAGAGAAGGCCCTGGGAAAAGAGATGAGCCATTTGCCTTAGAGTCTACAGCTGGCCTTGTGGAGAGAGGCAAAGCCTAGAGAGCCTCTTAGTCTACAGCTGACCTTGTGGAGGAAACAGAGGAGTTGAGCCTGGAGAGAAACAGAGCCGTGGGAAGAGAGGAACCTAAGAAGCCTGAACCCTTGCAAACGTTGGCAGCTGTCTTGCTCCAACACATGGCAATGGACTTTGGTGAGGGAAGAAACTTGCACTTTATGGCCTGGTAACTGAACTTCTATTCCAAATAAATACCCTTTATAAAGACCAACCGATTTCTGGTATTTTGCATCAGCACCCCTTTGGCTGACTAATACAATGAGGTTTAAAAAGAATAATTTTTAAGGAATCCTCATTGTCTTGGATAGAATTCCATTTTCCTTCTTCTTTCTTACGTTTAAATTTATCTACATTAAAATTCCTAAAGAATTTTCTATTTCATTTGAATTATTTAATTAATTTAAATATGTAAAAGTCCAAAATGTATTAGCAATTTCTATTTGATTGTTTCACAAAATACTGAACATATGTCTCTCTCTACTACTGTCATTGGTCAGCATTAATTTTGTTGGCAACCCTGAGTTCAAACTGCTGTCTGACACAACTCTATGTCCAGAGCACTTCTCTAACTATTTCTTTCTTCTCTTTGTAAGTGGTCCATCAGTCGACCCCAGTCAAAAATATCACTATCAATTTCCTCTTTCTTTCTCCTTACAATTTCTTTCAGCCTGCACTTTACACTGTATAATTCAGAATCTAGTTTTAATTTATTGTTGTGAGAAAGCAAGGGCCGTATAAACAGATCATATGAGACATAAGAATAGAAGAGCAAAGGCAATAGAAACAGCTAGACTAATATTTTTAGTTATAATCATTATATATTAGAAGCCATTCATTCTTATTCTCTAACATTTAATGAGCTTCAAATCTCTGCCAGCCAGAATGCTGAGCATTCTTTTGTGGTAAATACAGATTTGATACCTGACTTTACTTGGAGACTATAGTGTGGTGATGATAACAAGGTGCATTTTTGCAACTGTTTCAGCTGAGAGAAACTAGGACCATTGATTTTGACTGTTAATGGTAGGACAGTAATGGGATCTTTGGTGCCTGATGGTTGGGCAACCACTGTATAGAACACAAAATGACTGTTGTAATGATTCAACATCTGTTTCTACAACCCATCTACATAAATGCCATCTCAGATTCTCTATGATATCCTTCCCCAGAGTGCCTGAGGGCACAGTGTCCTAGGAAGTTCCTATGGCTAGCTAATCTGTATGTATCTCAGGGCTACCACTATTCCTGGACTTCAACACTTTTTTGGGGGATGGATTCTCCTGAAAATCATGCTTTTTCCTTGTAAAACTTACTTCTAACTTTAAATAAAGCCCTTTAATCTGACAACAAAATTGGAATATTGTTTGATTTTCTCTGCTTCATCCCTTTGGTGAGGGAGGGATACCACTTTAAAGATATGGAGATGGCTGACTACAAGATGTATGACACTGGACAGATAAGATCAACAGTCCAGTATTGAGAGATAAGCTGTTGCTTTGCCTGGTCCTCTTATTAAGGAGGGTGGTTTGGCTAGGGGACCACAATCTGGGAGCAGAGTGAGGATGGAAACTTGCAGTTAGGACAGTTAAGGCCCTCCCAATTTGTCCTCAAATATCAAGGCTCAAGTAGCAATCAGTCTTAATTTTAAGTCTCCTAACATAAGCATCTTTTTCCAATTTCAGTTTCCTTACGAGATATTATTTCTCTCTCCTGCCTTTCCACATCAGCTGACCACCACATTCCATCCAATCTTTTATATCAGGCTTAGGCTGATTGTTACTCTTTATCCCAGGCCAGGCAGAGCACTCCAGGTTTTGTCAAGTCTATGAGAAAGAGTCAGCACTTTCTCAGGGCCCTCTATTGCAGAGTTTTAATTCTCTTGATCATGGAATTCCCTTTATTATAGAATCTGTCATTTTATGGGAAATTGTGCTTCTTAGTGCAAATAAACTTTTAAAAATAATTAAAAATAGAAATAATTTTTTAAAATTACTAACACTTATTAAATTTTGCTATGTGAACTTGATATACCATTTCTTGTTTTTTGTTCATGACAGACATTTGAGAACCAAAGAGTTGTTTGACCTGATTACCAACATGGAAATTGAAAACTTATGGGACATTAGTCAAAGTCACACAGTTCATGTGTGGGATATGTGCCCAAGCCATGTACTTCTACTTGTCATTTCTTTGAAATATGTATCATTGTGCTATCTACTAGGGCATATGCAGGGCATATTAAAATGTGTCTGAAATAACATGATTAAAACATAGAAAGAGCAGATTATATACTATAATATTATATTAGAATATCAAATTTATATCATTATAATATCATTGCATAAGGAAAATGAAAATAATTTTAACATTGACTATTTTGCTAGCTGATGGTATAACACAAATCAAGCCATTTAACCCAAATGAATTTTCCATTACTATGAAGTAAAATCTTGTGGCAGAGTACTATACAACATATTCTTCAATTTGAAATTCTGAGAAATGTATAATTTTAAACTTTGTTGAAAACAATTTAGTGATAATGTAGATTCCTTAAAATTTTGCTTTTTATAAATGTTGCATACTTTATTATATTTTAGTATATAATTTAATTGTAATAAGTAATAATTAGCTATTTTACATGTTAACATAATTTCCAATTATGGTTTTCTTTCCTTCAATAGTTTTCTAGAACATGTATTAATAAGGATCATTCAAAAATGGCTTATGAAGATGCCTTGATTTTGGACTTCTTGTAGCCTCAAAATCACGTGCCAAATATTTCTGTTTGTTTATTCCAACCAATTGCATGGTATTTGTTTTAGCAGCTAGGAAAATAAAGCAGCTTATAACATCAAAATATTGCCTCTAGCCTACAGAAATATTTTTTTAAGAGTAAAATATATCCTTGGTTGTTATTGAAACCTAAATATGACAGATAGTAAATCTTAAACTTTTTATTTACCATTCTTGATAATTATTATAGAATAAATATTTTGGAGAAGCACAGTCTTGCTTTCAATGTTTTTGGAATTTTTATGTATGATTACTATTGGACATAAGTGTGGACTCTATATTACAAAGACTATATTCAAAATTCATGGCTTTGACTCTTATTCTTTTATGGCAAATAAGGCAAAATATTAGAAAATAAAATTTATACTTTTACAATTGTGATGATGGAGCATTAGGGCTGAGAAATTCCCCCTTTCCTTTTCTTATGAGGAAACTGAAGCTGGGAGAAATAAACTTCCCCATGTTCTCACTGTGAGCTGATGAGAGATAAAAGTACTCAGAAAGCAGACCTACTAAACAACAGTACCTACCAGAAGGTTTGGGAAGGCATTTTGCTTATTTTTGAAAGGCTTAGTTGTTAAATTTACCATAAAGAGTAGGCAAATCCAATACTTCTCAATAAGCAAATCGATAATAGTGGGTGACTATTGAAAACCATTTGGATCTCTAATTGCATTAATGACTATTGTATAGAGCTGAAGCTGTGCAATATGCCCACATTTGAGAATGCCCTATTATACTGTCAATTGGAAAACTCATTTGGTCCAGATAATTGTCTTTTGAGGAAAAATATTGTGAATGTTTTTCTTTAAAGTGATTTAGAAAACTAGTTAGTGGTACAAAAAGTGTTGTTTCTTGAGAAAGGCATACTAGTATTGAATAAACATTAAAATCATTGGAGTTTTGGGCATATTGAATGAGTAAGTATCCAAGTAATAATTAAAAATGATGGAAAGGTATGTATGCACTAAATCTATTCATATATTCAACAACAATGAAACAATAACATTGGCCCTTTCTCTGTTGAAGGCATGTTTTTTCAACTGACTACTATAATGAAAAACATATACTGATTCATCTTCTTGTAATTTTTCCTCACCTTATACTTCCTCACACTACTCACTGCTTATATCTCTGAGCCAAAATAATGATCTTCTCATCCAGTTCTCCTAATGAAATCTGTACATCCTTCTGTATAGTAATTACTATATTGTATTCATTTCACCCAGGGACCATTTGATTGTAAGAAACAGTGTTGCACTCAAACTAGTTAAAAGAGAAAACAAAGTGTTCTGCAAACACAAATATCTCATGAAGTACAAAAACAAGTTACTTTGTGAGTCTTATGACATAGTAGAACAAATTTCTGGAAATAGTAAAGAACTACATTTCACCTTAATCCAGTTCGATATGAATGGATTCAGGACAACCTATCTACTATGAGATTTTGAGTTCCCAGAAAGGGATCGATATACTGGAAAGATATACACACATAATTCTTTATTATATGATTGATATTTTGTTCCTAGGACCCTCTATCACCTAGAATCAAATGCCTTGAGGACAAAGGTTAAAAACCTCTACTCCCCAACCTACAATATATTTATGGAGTATAGCAATCTTAAAATAAATATTTAACAAATTGACAATTAATAAATGGTCAATGTATGACACTTATCCAAAAGAAGCTCAAATCTGAAGAAAGGGGATACTTGTGTTTAACTAAAATACAATGCAATCTGAAAAGAAAATATGTATGTTCATATACATATATATCTAAATATAAATAGCACTAAGTATAAAACTTAATATCTATATCAATCAAAGAGACCATGCCCAACTTGTTTTGGGTGAATGAAAAAGCACTATAAAGGAGGAGATATCAACTGTCCTGAAACTTGGAGAATGAATAGAATCTCCAAAATAGAAGGTTATGTTCATTGTTAAGTGGAGCTTCATTTTAAAATATATTACAGGGTTCCCTTCTTAGCACAGTATGCAGCATGTCATTCTAATAAAATATATTACTGGGAGCGGATATAGCTCAAACAGTTGAGTGGCTGCCTTCCACATGGGAGGTCCTGGGTTTGATTCCCAGTGCCTCCTAAAGAAAAATAAAATAAAATAAAACCGACAACGAGTGCAAACAATGAGCAAAGACAACGAGCTAGCAGACAAGGGAGCAATCTCAGGGGGTAAACATATATTACTAAACATTCTTTGTCCACTTCCCATAATGTTGCTTAATGATAATGTGTTCTGTTTGGTTTTGTTGTTGTTAATATGTTCTAAAAATCCTTATTGTCAAAAACTAAGGAAGCTAGTTGAAAAGGAAAGTCAGTGAGCATAAAGTAAAACACGTCAGTCAAGCCTTAAACCAGGGGTTGACTATCTGCATTTTGCAGAAAAAAAAAAAAAAAAAAAGCTCTAGACCAGCAAAAGTCTTCTTGCCACCCAGAACTGGATATTAAATTATTGAGGAATTGACATTTAATCTCTTTGTTTTCCAAAGTTAATTTGATCAAAGTAAAAAATAATGCTGATTTGATTTGTAAGTTTTTAAATGTTTAGAAATACATCATTCACATGAATTGATGTGACTATTGTTGACTATTAAAGTCAACAATAACAAGTCACTGATTATACTTTTGTAAACTAATATAAAAAGAAAAAGACAGACATAAAAACAGAAGAATATTCTAAGAAAGAAAATTGTTTTTCATTTGCAATATCAACAAAAGATGCCTCAACCAATTTAATTTAAAGATATGCCTTTGAAATATACTTAGGTACAGGAGATTTTATTGTTGGTTTAGCATGACTTTGAGATCTGTAGAGAATTCTTTTGCTCTTGAACATATATTGCTGGTAATTCAATGCATGATATTTCTGAATATATATCTGTCTATGTTTCAAGGTCTGGGAACAGTGTTAGTTATTATTGAAATAAAAGCAATATTCATGTTGGAATAGAATTTCTGAGATTTAAATTTCTTTGACACTAATGGGAATTTGTTTGAACAGGATTTTTACTTTAACTCTCTTATGATTATGTATATCAAGCAGAGTAATAGAATCTGAAATTAAAATATTGGGAAATGGTTCAAATTCAATTGTCTTAGTCTTTGGGTATAATATTCCTGTTACAAGACAGAATAGTTTGATAAATCATTTTAAATTAAATATTTTGTCATCATTTTTGAAAGTTTTTTATGTTCATATTCCTTATTTAGAGACTCTAGACTATATCATTGTGCTTGACCTTCCACAGTCGAAATGACTGTCACGCAGTCAATTAATTTAAAGGTGAAAAAAGCTTTATGGAATACTATATTTGTTTGAGATTATTCTCATGCTATCCATGATGGTTCTTTGTATATTTTCTCAATAAATTTATCACAAAAGAAGCTTACAATATTCTTCAGTCTTTAAATATGGCAAGTTGTTCCTACTTCTATTTTTGTTCTTGCTTGATTTATTCCCTATAGCTAATATTTTTAATACAATTCTCTATATTAAATAGAAAAACTCAAACCACAGCTTGTAGAAATCTTAAGTTTTAAAGCTGTCAGCCTCATTGGTCTTACCTAATTATATTTATTATGTATCACTGGAATATAGTAAATACATGTTGAAAAATGTATCCAGAATGTGTGAACTCATAATAATACTTATTACCTTATTACCATCAAATTAATTTGTAAAGTTAATTTTAAATTATTTTAATTAACCATATTAACAAAAATTCTGTATGGATTTTGAAATTTGTCAGACTGTCATTGTTAAAGTAATTCCTCAATCTTCCCAATATTAATGATGTACTAAAATTATTAATCATTTGTGGCTGAAAGTAATCAGTGACACATTCCATCTGTGTAAACATTTCTTAATCATTGCCTAGAGAAGTTTCCAGTCAGTTTGCACAACTTACATGTTACTATATCAGCAGTTACATGGAGAAAGCTGTAATGAATTTTACTTTATCAATGGCTATCAAATGGTTTGTTTATATATAGACAACATTTCTAGGTCTTTACTTAATAAAATATGAGCGGGTGATTTGTCATTTAAAAAAAATAATTTTGTGGTGACAAATGGGGTGTTGACCCATGTGAGAAATTAGATTATTGTGGGTTAAGTCATAGACTTTAGAATCAGACTGATTACTAGCTTTAGGATCCTAAGAACGTCCACAAAACCTCTGAGTTCAATCATTTCAAGTGTAACAATACTTATACAATAGTGGTGTAAATAGTAAGTGAAACAATTTTTATACTGTCATTTGTTTACCTAGTGCATGGACCATAACAAGCACTTAAAAAAAGGTAGGTACAAACACCCACCACCAAACACATCAGATATAATAATACATAATCTTGTGGATGATTGGATAAAACTGTTAAGGTTTCTAAAAAGATTTTAAATGGAAGTATATGGATCATTAATTCTCCCAAATTGGCATTAATTCACCATCAGTTTAATATTTTTGAAAAATATGGATTCTTAAGTCCCAACCCAAGTGAATCTAAGTTAGTAATTCTGAAATTTACAATTAAAAAAAATTCCCAAGTTGACATTTTCTTGTAAATATGTTTGCAATTTTCTGAATTTGATGGTCTTTAGATTATCTTTCTTACAATGATCTCATTTTAACTCCCTAATAAATTTTCTCACTGACTTCATATTATGTGTTCTTGAAAATAACAGAGCACATTCTATCACTTTTCCTTAAGTCTTTAAACCTTCAGTTTTACACTTATCTTAGGCTTAATGAAGCAGGGAAGACCAAATGCATGTTAATACTTAGCAGCTGAGGGACTTACTACACTAATTCCACAAATTAGGTATCTTATGCCAGAGAAGTAGAGAAATGAATTCAAGCATCTAATGTTTGCATGTTGGAAATAAACATGAGAGTTAATAAGAATGACAGGAATATGGAGTCAAAATGGAAAGGCAGGGAAAGCCTTAAATTTAAGCTCTCGAGGTATTTAAAATTAGGAAATGTTAGAATACTTTAGTATGTGACTCTCTAAGAGCCTGAATAAAGACTTAGCAAAGCCTTTCAAAATATTTAGAGACGGGACTGTTCCAAATGTAAAATTAACAGGAAATGGAAAAGTAGCCAAGGATTACAACAGAATCTAGTGCAGTGGTTCTCATTGTGGCTCCATCTGAAATTGCAAGTTAGAGCTTTAAAAAAAAAAAAAACAATACTTATCTTTATACCAGACCTAGGAATTGTTTGGGGGGTAGAATGAACATCAGCATTATTTTATTTTATATTAATTTATTTTTAATTAAATCAGGAAAATTAACTTTTTAGGTATAGAGTCCTATAAATTTTGGAACACATATATAGGTTCATAAAACTGCCACCAGTGTTTTGCTGTAAAACATTTTCATCAACCAACAAAATTACCTTATGCCGTCCCCTTATAGAAGACTATGCACTAGTAGTCATTAATCTGCTGTTCCTTACTATAGTTGTTTTTCAAGAGCTATATAGTGCATAACATTTGAAGCAAGCTTTATTCACTCAGGAAAAGAAAGATAAAGGTGAACTCTCATTCTTGTATTCTTGTCTTCTTCCCTATATGCTTGCACTTTTATTTATGGAATCTTCAAATAATTTCAAAATTCATTATGTCCAGGCTTAATATCTGCATTGCACGTGTTTTACAAGATGGGGTGTGCTTATTCCATTTTTCCTAGAACTAGAATCTCCAATATTATTTTCTTATACCCCAATATGCAAGCACGATGGGGAAACATTTCTAGAGCACCAAAAGTCATGCAAAAAAAGTGGAATAAAGAAGAAAGAACATTAGATTAGGCATTGTTACAATTCCACATGGATCAATGCAGCATTTTCAAAGTAGAATTTAGCTACATCAGAAACAGTATTGGTGCTTATTACAATATAGATTTCTAGGTAAAAAACCAAATACACAAAATCAGAACTTCTGAGAATCAGACTTGGGAATATCTATTTAAAAGGTACCTAGATAATACTTACATATCCTGAAATTTGCAGGCCAAATAGTTCATCAGGGAATAAGATAAATTTGAATCCAAATGCAGACTCTAACTGTCTGCACATCCTTGGATAACTCACATAATTTCTCCAGCTTCACATGTAAAATTCAATTCAAGAAACCAATGTTTAATACTATGTAGTATTCAAATTATTTAATAACTAATTATTAACTATTAATTGTTCTTGGTAAACAATTATGAATATTTGTTCATATTTATTATTTCTATATACTACACATGGTTCTAGAATTTGCAATATCATAAATGAACAAACAAAATTTATTCCCACTGTGACTGCTGGCACCCAACCCCTACTCTCAGTGGACAACCCCAGGGGTTCACTTCCCCAGGAAAGGGGAGATGGAGGGACACAGCCTACTGCCAATCCAGCTTTTGACTGGCAAATTTGATCTGCTGTGTCCCCTGGGTCCCACCCTTCCCAGCAAGGCTTGGCTATGCTATTGTCTTCACTGGGAGTTAGCAGAGTGCTAAAAATAGCCTGCCTTCTTAAACACCCTCCTTACTGACCTGGGCAACCTACATTGACTCTAGAAGAAATACAAGACTTCAACAAACCAATCACAAGTAAAGAGATTGAATCAGTCATCAAAAATCTTCCAACAGAGAAAAGTCCAGAACCAGATGGCTTCAGAAGTGAATTCTACTTAGCATTTCAAGAAGAATTAACACCAACACTGTTTAAACTCTTCCAAAAACTTGAAGAGGGGGGAAAATTGCCCCACTCATTTCATGAAGCTAACATCACTCTAATACCAAAACCAGATAAAAGTACTACAAGAATAGAAAATTATAGCCCAATCTCTCTGATGAATATAGATGCAAAAATTCTCAACAAAACACTTCCAAATTGAATCCAAAAACATTTTAAAAGAATTATATACCATGAGCAAGTGAGTTTTACTCCTGGTATGCTAGGGTGTTCAAAAAGAAAAATCAATTAATGTAGTATACAACATTAGCAAATTGAAGGAAAAAAACCCATGATCACCTTGATTGACACAGAAAAGATATGTGACAAAACTCAGCATTCTTTCCTGATAAAAACACTTCGATACATATGAATAGAAGCAAAATTCCTCAACATAATACAAGGATTATATGAAAAATCCACAACCAACATCATACTCACTGGGAAATGTTGAGAGCTTTCCCTCTAAGGGAACAAGACATGGATGTCCACTGTCACCACTGTTATTCAACATTGTGCTCAAAGTTCTAGCTAGAGCAATTAGGCAAGAAAAAGAAATAAAAGGAATCCAAATTGTAAAAGAAGAAGCAAAACTCTCAATATTCACTGATGAATATTTAGAAAATTCTGAAATATCTATGACAAAGCTACTAAAGCTAATAAATGAGTTCAACAAAGTGGCAGGATACAAGATCAGCATGCAAAAATCAGAAGCATATTTATATACAAGTAATGATCAATCTGAGGAGGAAATCAAGAAAAAAAATTCCATTTACAATAGTAACAAAAAGAATCAAATATCTGAGAATTAACCAGGAATATAAAGGATCTGTACTCAGCAAACTACAAAACAATGCTAAAAAAATCAAAGAAGACCTAAACAAATGGAAGGACATTCTGTGTTCATGGATTGGAAGAATAAATATCATGAAGGTGTCAATCTACTCAAATTGATTTATAGATTGACTGCAATCCCAATTAAAAGTACAACAGCCTACTTTACCAAAATAGAAAAGTCAATTGCCAAATTTATTTATCATGGAAAGGGGACCAAATAGCCAAAAACATCCTTAAAAAGATCAAATATAGAGGACTCATGCTTCCTGAACTTATAGCATTTTATAAAGCTACCATGGTCACCCCAGCATAGTTTTGGCATATGGAAAGACAAATTAATGAATGGAATTGAAGTGAGAGTTCAGAAATTAACTCTTATCTCTATGGTCAATTGATTTTTTTTTTCCTCTAAATATTTATTTTTATTGAAGTATATCACTCATATATAAACATACATAAAAAATAAGTGTATAGTAATAGTTGTGAACATACAAAACAAGTATACATAACATCATATGGTGCTCTCATACCTCACCCTACCATCAATGCCTTTCATTGCTGTTAAACATTTTTAACTAATGATTAAAGAGCATCCTCAAAATATTACTATTAACCAAAGTATCTTCCCCCAACACACCTTATTATTAATATTTTTATATCATTTACACATGAACATATATAAGCAATAAGTGTATAGGAAAAGTCGTTAACTTACAAAACAAACATTCATAACATCATACAGGGGTCCCATACATCAAACCTCCACCAACACCTTGCAATATCATGAGACATTTATTACAAATTATGAAAGAATATTGTCAAAGTCTTACTAATAATTATAGTCCTTATCCTACATTTTGTGTATTTTCTCCAAACCCATCCTATTATTATTTTTTAAATATATTTTTATGTCAGAAGTTGTAAACTCACAAATCAATCATGCACATGTGCAGAATTCCCAAACAACACCCTCTATCAACACAGCACACTCCAGTGGAATGTTTATTACAGATTATGAGATATATCATCCGATTATTACCAGGTCCACAGCATACATTTGGCACACATTTTCCATACTCCCCCATTATCAACACAGTACATCTTTGGCATAGATGCAAGAATAATGCATTATTACTGTTAACCACAGTCCATAGGTCACTCCAGTTGTATTTTTCCCATGCTTTTCCACATTCCCACCACCCTGCTGTAGTGATGTACATCTGCTCTAGCTCACAAAGCTAGATGCATCTGTACCATCAACCACTATTCCCATCCACGTCTGGGTTTACTGTGCTATTCAGCCCCTAGATTATTCTCTAGCTTTCTGTCAAATGGCATTTACATCCCTAGACTACCATTTTTAGCCATATCCCCATTTATACACCAGCTGTTACTCAACATAATGTGTTACCATCAGTTTTGTACATTTCCACACTTTTACAGTAAAGCTAATTAAAACTTCTACATACATTAAATATCAGTAGTCCATCTCAGTCCTCCTCTTATCTCCTTCAAGACCCCTACCTATCACCAGGTCTTGAAGATATTTTCCTTCTATATTTGTATTTAGGTATTTGATTCATTTTGAGTTAATTTTTGTATAGGGTGTGAGATAGGGGTCCTATTTCTTCTTATGCTATGGATATCCAATTTTCTCAGCACCATTTGTTGAATGGACTGTTTTGTCCGAGCTGGATGGTTTTGATAGGTTAGTCAAAAATCACTTGACCATAAATGTGATGGTCTGTTTTTTAACCATCAGTTCAGTTCCATTTGTCTATGTGTCTGTCCCCATGCCAGCACCATGCTGCTTTCATCACTTAGCTAGGTAATATGATTTAAAGTCTGGAAATGAAAATCCTCCAACTTGGCTTTTCCTTTTTAAGATGTTTCTGGCTATTCAGGACCCCTTACCTTCCAAATGAATTTGATAACCATGTTTTCTATTTATTTAAAAAATGCTGGTGGAACCTTTATTGGTATTGCATTGACTCTGTATATCAATTTGAGTATAATTGACATCTTAATGATATTTAGTCTTTCAATCCATAAACATGGAACATACTTCCAATTATTTAGGTCTTTTTTTTTTTATTTCTTTTAACAATGAATTGTAGTTTTCTGAATACAAGTGCTTTAAATCATTTGTTAAGTTTTTCCTGAATATTTGGGTTTTATCTGTCATATTTTACTTTCACCACTCTTTTTATACTTTTAATTACTTTTATTGATATAATCTTCATTTCTAGACTCTCTTCCAGGCCTCTCTCTCCTGTCTTTTCTTTTCAGGTTGTAGCACATCCTTTAGTATTTCCTGCAATGCAGGTCTCTTTGTTACAAACTCTTTCAGTTTCTGTTTATCTGTGAATATTTTAAACTTGCCCTCATTTTTGAAAGACAATCTTGCCGGGTATAAGATTCTTGGCTGGAAGTTTTCTCTTAGTATCTTAAGTCTATCATACCACTGTCTTCTTGACTCCATGGTTTCTGGTGAGAAATCAGCACTTAATCATATTGGGTATCTCTTATACATTATGCATTGTTTTTCTCTTGCTGCTCTCAGAATTCTCTTTGTCTTTGGCATTTGACATTTTGATTAGTATGTGTCTTGGAGTTGGTCAATTAGGATTTTTTTGGATGGGATTACATCAAGCTTCTTGGACATGGATATCTATGTCCTTCAATAGGTTTGGGAAATTTCCTACCATTATTTCTTCATATATTCCTTCTTCCCATTTTCCCTTCTCTTCTCCTTCTGGGACACCCATGGCACATATGTTTCCAAGTCTCTTGCTGTCCTTTAGTTCCCTGATACCTTGTTCAAGTTTTTCTAATCTTTTCCTCATTAGTTCTTTTGTATGTTCACTTCAGAGGCCATTTCTTCAAGCTCATCAATCCTTTCTTCTGCCTCCTCATATCTACTATTATATGATCCCAGTGTATTTTTAATTTCATTTATTGCACCTTTCATTCCCATGAGATCTGCTATTTTTCTATGTATACTTTCAAATTCTTCTTTGCGCTCATCCAATGCCTTCTTAATATTCTTAATTACATTAATCATCTCATTGAATTTATTAAGATTTGTTTGAACTTCTATGATTAGTTGTCTCAAATCTTTTATGTCATCTGGAGGCTTATCTTGTTTCTCTTTCTGGCCATATCTTCCTGTTTCTTGGTGTGGATTATAATTTTTTGTTGGTATCTTGACATCTGGCTTACTAGAGTATTTATTCTGGGTGCAGTTTTTCTCTTCAGTTTAGGGCTTACTGTCCTTCTCCCTTGCTGTTTATGTAGTAGAAGCCCAGCATGTAGTTGGTACTATAAGCTGTGGAGGCTCAAGTTACCTTATAGCTTCTTCCCTATTAGAGGTGGGGCTAAAGCTTAGGCCAAGGCTGCAGGTCAATCTGGGTGAAAGAATCTGGTTTCTCCCATCACTGTGATTTTCAGTCAGCCTGGCTTCCCCTCATGCTGGGGGTGGAGTCAAAATTGTGGCTACTGGCCCCCTTCTGTCTTGGACAGGCTCAAACTTTAGCTGTTCTTAGGATTATACTTTAACCAGCTGAATTTACTAACCAGTAGCTGAAATCAGTGGCCAACTGTCTCTTCCTCCCCTGTTTTTGGGAAATGGAGCTTTCAATTTCAGCTGCGGAATAACTCCTGAGGCGGCTTGTGCCTCCCGTGGAGGATGGGCACCAGTCACCATGGCATGGATAAGTCTACTCATGAATCTTCTCTGCAGATGGGCAGTCTCCTCCTTCCATTCTTTCAAGGATGTTGCAGGATGCACTTCTGGTCTCCTGGAGCCCCCAAACAAGTGCTCTAGATAGCTCTGGGTGATCACCAACTGCCCCATAGCAGGAGCTGGTTCTAGGAGCTCTTTACTTTGCCGCCATGTTGCTGTTTGTCTGGCTAACTGATATTTAACAAGATTCCTAATTCCACTTTATTGGGACAGAACAGTCTCTTAAACAAATGCTGTTGGGAGAAATAGATTTCCATAACCAAGAGAATGAAAGAGGATTCCTAACTCACTCCATATACAAGAATCAACTCAAAATGGAACAAAGACATAAACATAACAGCCAAGACCATAAAACTCCTAGAAGATAATATAGGAAAACATCTTCAAGATTTGCTGGTAGGAGGTGGGTTCTTAGACCTCACACACAAAGCAAGAAGAACAAAAGAAAAAACAGATAAATGGGAACTCCTTAAAATTAAACATTTTTGAACCTCAAAGGACTTTGTCAAGAGTGTGAAAATGCAGGCTACTCAATGGGAGAAAATATTTAGAAATTGCATATCCAACAAGGATTTAATATCCATAATATATAAAGAGATCCTACAACTCAACAATAAAAAGACATAGAGTTAATAGCTAGAATATAGGTCACCAGAAGATAAATGCAGATAGTTAATGCAAAGGTGAGGTTTAATCTGGGTAGAATTGGTAAAAAGGGTTGTTTGTAAATGTTTGGAAATGGATAGAAATTTCAAAATCATATTATAGTATTTGTAATTAGCAATGCTAATATTTGGGTATGAAAGTGGTTGAAAGAGGATGACTAAGGTCCTGTATATTACTAGAAGGAAAGCTAAAAAATGAAGCATGGTACTATGTAGCATAATAAATGCTTGTGTGAAGAATGAGTATGATTAATAATGCATATATAAGAACATTTGCTATGAAACAGAACAAATATATGGTAATGTTACAAGATGTTAATAACAGGGTGATATTTGGGTAAAAATACAACCAAAGCAAACTATGTAATGTAAGGTCTGGCAATATATTAATATTCTTCCATCAGTGGTAAAAAGGAATTATTTTTTTAAAAATGAAACAGAAAAGTACAAGTGCTGGAGAAGAGGTGGAGAAATAGGAACACTCCTTCACTGTTGGTGGGAGTAAAAAATGGTGCAGACTCTGTAGAAGATGTTTTGGCAGCTGCTCAGGAAAATAAATATAGAACTGCCATATGATCTGGCAATCCTGCTACTAGGAATATCCTTATAAGAACTAAAAGCAAGGGTGCAAGTGGATATTTGCAAACCGACGTTCATAGTGTCATTAATCACAATTTCTAAAACATGGATACTACCTAAGTGTCCATCAACTGATGAATGGATAAACAAGATGTGGTATATACATACTATGGAATTCTATTCAATTGTAAGAAGAAATCTTTTGAGGCAACACAAGACAACATGGAGGAACCTTGAGGATATTATATTGAGTGAAATAAGCCAGACACAAAAGGAAGAATATTGTATGGTCTCTTTGATATGAAATAATATAATGAATAGACTTATGGAGTTGGTCTATGCAGTGTAGGTTGGTGGGAGACAGAATGTGGGCTGAGAAGGGGGAGATGATGCTGGATGCATGCAGAATGTTTAATAAGGTGAATTGTAAAAATGTGGTAATGGATGGACTTGATGGTAACACATTACAATGAGTGTAGCAGACACTATTGATTTATGAATGTAATTGTGGCTGAAACAAGTAGTTTAAGGAGGTTTATGTTAGTTAGATGATAGCTGGAGGATAATATAGCGAATGTATATCAGTGATTTTGGTGGTAGAGGAGGATTGTGGTTAGTAATATAAATCCAGAGATGTTCTTCTACTACAAGGTGTTAAGAATGTGGTGACACATGGGAAAATATATCTATGGATTTTACAGACTATAATTAACAACAATATTGTAAATTTTTTTGCAGCAAAAGCAAAGAAGGTACTATACTAATGCTAAAGGTCCAAAAAAGAATATTGGGTTTGGTAGCATGAGATATGAATATAATTAAGCATTTTTTCCTTTCTTTTTTTTTCATTAATAAAGAGAACTTGACTATGCTATTTAGCTAATATGTATTCATATGTGTATCTTTCTGAACACTGGAGGAACAATTGAGTTTGTTGTTGGAATTAGATGGGATAAAAGTGCCTGGACAGAATTATTCGGAGTAATGCCTTTATAACTTGTTGAGCAGTCTTTTGTCTGTTATTTCACTTTTTTGAAATTGAAGTAAAGTTTGAATAATTTAAAAGAAAACTGTTTTTAATCATTTTTAATGTACAGGTGGATTGTATTTTCTAAAATTTTGTGAAAGATTGTTTCATCAAATTTATAATGAATATTATTCAGTAGTTTGTGTATTTCTTCTTGCTCTTTTTTTAAAAAGCAGAGTATAGTATTGGATTCATAAAATGAAATAGAAACTATGATCCTTTTTTATTTCTGAAAGCTTTTTTTGAAGAGTTGGCATTATTTCTTCCTTAAACCTTTGTTAGATTTCAGCAGTGAAGCCAACTGGACATAGAAGTTTATTGTGGAGAGGTTTTGAAATTTGATTTTAATTTCTGTGATAGATAGAAGGCTATTCAGATTATTTGTTTTTTGAGTGAGCTGTTGTAGATTGCATACTGTGACAAATTTCCATGATGTCTAAGTTGTCCAATAAAATTGCATAAAGCAATACTGGTGTCATGCCACATGGGGATCTATGGATTATTGAGACAATTTTCTACCATCATTTTTTTCAAATATTACATTCCAACTTCCCCAATTTTCCCAGGAATATAGTTACATATTTATTACTACTAGATTTTGTCCCTCAGATTACTGATGCTCTGTTGATTTTTCAGTCCTTTTTTGCTATCTCTCTGTGCTTCACTATGGAAAGTTTCTATTGCTATATTCAAGTTTGATGATCTTTTCTTCTCCAGTGTCTAATCTACTTTTAATCTCAACCAGGTTAATATCATTTTAGATATTTTATTGTTGATTAGATTGTTTATCATTAATTGTTTTTACATATTGTATTTTAATATATAGATAATATTATAGCAATATATTATATTGTTCATTATATTGTAACTATGTTATTTGGGATCAATTTGTTTCAAGTTTTTGTAAGGACAGGGTAGGAGCAGTCCATACTCTAACACTAATAGCTACTTATGACACAGTCCTTCTGTGGATTCTAATTCCCTGTGTATTACGTAATCTCTCAATTCTGGTTGATGGGAATGCAAACAATTCCCAGGCTTGTGTGAATTCCAGGAATTTTTTGATGAACTGCTTGCTATTGGTTCTTTCTATGAACTAGGAGTTTCACCCCATGCTTTCATATATCAGTATTCTGCCAAAATGTGAGTAAAGAGAATTCTGTACAATTTTTCAGATCTCTCTTTCTCTGTGCAGCTCCATTCTCTCAGTATTCTGCTGTAAACATTGTAACATCTTCAGCCTTTCTAACCTCCAATATCTGTCTCCTTCTCTTGATAAGACTGCTAGACTATTTGTTTTCACACAGCTATTGAGGGAGCTTTGAAACTGACTCCTGCAGTAACCTATGGCAACTGTAGAGCTTTCTTCACCATTTTTCTTTCTCTTAGGCATCACAGTCCAGCACTGTCTGTTGCCTAATATCCGATTAGAGCTTTTTCAAATATTTTATCCAGCTTTCCAGGTGTCGATTGTGATACTATATTCTTGAAGAAGTTAAGGTTTTCTGGGCAGTTTTATAAGTTTAAACTGTACAAACTGGAATATTTTCTGAGCTTTTGGACAAAATAGCTGATTTCTCAATGTGATAGGTTGAATTATGTTGCCCAACAAACACTTGCTCTTAATCTTAATCCACTTCTTTGTGGGTGTGAACCCATTAAAAACAGGACCACTTGAAAATGTTCTTTTATTTAAGGTATGGCCAACTGAAGTAGGGTGGGACTTAATCTGGATTACTGGAGGCCTTATAAAGAGTGTCTGGAAGTCACAAAAGGGGGCAGTCAGTGGAGTCAGTGGAAACCCAGGAGAAAAAGGAGAGGCCATCATCATGTGATAAGAAGCAGAGATACAAGCCATAGAACCCCAAAGATTTCTGGCAGCCAGCACCAGAACACTGCAGCCGTCAGGGAGAAAGCAATCCTTGCCAATATTTTGATTGTGTTCTTCTAACCTAAAAAGCATGAGCCAATAAATTCTTGTTGCTTAAGACAACCCATTGTGTGGTATTTGTGATAGCAGCTCTGGTAACCTAAAGCACTATATTACTGGATCTATATTTCTTGAAAATAAATTTGGTTTTCTATGTTTTATTAAATTAGGATTTTTTTATTGGTCTCTATACTATGAAGTAAACTGTACAACTAGTATATTAAGTTTATCCTTCTTTCAATCTTAGCTACTTCCTGCCACAAACACCCAACAACTTGCTCCATATCACACTCACACACAGAACACATACACCTACAATGCACATGCAAAATAAATGACCTCTTCCTGGGGTCACCAATGCCATCTTGTTACTAAATTGTCATCTTATTTGGAGTTATCAGAAGCATTTGACACCCTTTTCTTCATTTGAACCTTCTTCACTTTGCTTTCAGAACACTACTATGTCTTGTTTTTCTTTTTATTTTACAGGTTGCTTCTACTGAAGTTTCTTTGCCATTTCCTTAAGCTGTTAATATTGGAGTGCCTAGGGACTTAGTCTTGGTCCAATGATTTTTTATATCTGCCCTCATACCTTTGTTGATCTCATCCAGTTTCATGTTTGTATCATTTATATTCCAATAACTGTAAAATTTCTATGTCTAGCCAGTTCTATTATCTGAACCAAAAACACACATATCCAAGTATTTGCCGAGCATCTCTACGTGAATCTCCAATATATATCTAAAATATAACCTCTGTGAAACTGAACTTTTCTGTTCTTTCCTCTAATACCATCTCCATCCTTTCAACTTTCTTATCTAATTTGACAGCATCAATATCTTTCCAGCTGCTCTACTCAGTAAATGTGGAGTTATCCTTAGCTTCTAAAATCTTTGATAGCTATTATCCAATCTTTCTGGAATTAATCATGACTGTCTTCAAAGTACATGCAGAATCCAACTACTTCTCTCTGCCTCTACTGCTACCACCAGATATTGCACTATCACCATTGTTTCTCTACCGCAATA
Source organism: Cabassous unicinctus (assembly GCA_029593785.1). Taxonomy (NCBI): domain Eukaryota; kingdom Metazoa; phylum Chordata; class Mammalia; order Cingulata; family Chlamyphoridae; genus Cabassous; species Cabassous unicinctus. The sequence continues at coordinate 24,702 of JAQZBX010012927.1, forward strand.
CATTTTAATTCAATAAGCATACAAATAAATTATTCTAAGAATAGATATAGTAGTAATATTTATCATATATTTACTATAAATCACATACCATTGTAGAAAAATTCTATACATTGGGTGCTATTAATAGATTAGTAATAGTTTTATTGCAAGGCAAAATAAAACTTTCAAATAAACTTAAGACCAAATTATGTTGAAAATATTTGGATATAGGTCATAGAACCAAAAATTAAGAAATATAGATTAGACACATGTAAGAATAAATGAGGAAATGGAAAACCAGAAAGAAAGATAATGTTTTCTGTGTTTATGGGGATGCATAGATTTTTCTTCATGAATATATATCCACATGTCTATGAGTTTTTGTTTAGAAAATTTGAAGTTATTTTATTAAGGGTTCACTAATAGTTCATTTCTTGATACCAATTCTAAATTTTTTCATCATTATGAAATCTCTCTGCATCCCATGTGATGCTTTTACCTTGAATTCAAGCTTTTCTGATTGTTATATTGCTTTTTGCATTTGTGTTTATTTCAATTCCCAGGATATCTCTTTCAGTTATTGTTGTGTATGAATCTCCTTTGAGTGTTGAAGACATAATTCAATATATTTTCTATTTTTAATAATGGATTATGAACCAGTAGTATGTATTTTTAATTACTGTTAAATGTGGGCTTTATTCCACAATTGTATTTTATATTTTTATTTAGCATGGATTATTATGATCAATTTTTGGTCATCTTACCTTTCTGTACAACTTTTATTGTCTGTCTGTTTCTTATCCTGGCTTCTTTGGGTTTTTCAGATTTTCATTGTGTTGTATTCATCTACAGAGCAATTACTCAATTTCTCAAGTATTGTGTATGTACATAATATTTATAATATAATATAAATGTTAAAAAATACTTTTGTATGTGTGTGTGTGTGTTTATTTCAACCCCAAAAGTTAAACATTAGTCATATCCTTTTTTAAAACAGGAAGAAATCCTTAGTAGTTTTTCATTTTCACCCATGCCCTTATGCTGTCACCTCCAATATTAAGGCAATCTGAGGTTGTAATCTAATATTTATTTTAATCTATTTATCAACAGTTTAATTTCTATTACCTAATAGTTTCATTTAATTTCTTTTCCTTTTCTATTAATTTAACTTCTTGAGTACATCCCTGAATAATTATTTCAGAGTTGATTAGTGAGTGGTACTTTCTCTTTGATTTTTTGTGTTTTCCACAAATGTCTACAGTATTACCATTTGTAACAGACTGAAGCTGGGTGGACCCCAGAAAATCATGTCCTTAAGATTAATCCATTTCTGTGCATGTAAATCTATTGTAGGTGGGAAATATTGATTAAATTACTTCAGTAAAGTGTTTTTTATTAGATTCTGAGTCCCAGGGTAGATCTTAATCTTTGTACTGGAGTCCTTTTGGAGACAGAGAGGAACCCAGAAGCTGAGAGAGACAGCCTGCAGAGACAGAAGCCAAAATCAATGGAACGCGGAAGCTGAGAGGAAATCTCTTTAGTCAGAAGCTGAAAGCAGTGAAGCCTGGAGGAGATGAGAGAGATGAGCAGAAACTGCCCTCCGTACGCCTGTTTACCCACATCTGCAGTTCAGAAACAAAGGATCTCTTGATGATGCATGATTTGGATATTTTCATGGCCTCAGAAATATAAACTTTTAGCCTAATAAATCTCCATTGTAAAAACCAACCCATTTTTGGTATATTGCTTCTAGCAGTTTTTAGCAAACTAAAAACCATTTGAAAGTTCTTATGCTTAAATTAATTATCCTTCTCAAAGAAGAAATTTCAGCCTAGACATTTCCTGCCAAGTTTTTCGTTACATATTTAATTTGCTACTTGACATTTCTTCCTGGATTATTCACCAAAAATTCAATATAATTATTTACTTAATAAAACTTTTCTTCCATCTTCCCCTTACTCTAAATGTTCTTCCCTCAAGCATCTATATTTCAGTTCACAACACCCTAACATTACCAGTCAATTTCACCAGAAACTTGGCAGTAATCTTTGATGCCTAATATTCCCTTAACATTCACATCTAAAGATATTACCAAACTCTATTACTTTCTCCAAATATGTATCTTGAATATCTATATTGATCTTGTGTGTAGGTCTACTAATATTTGTCCCAGGTTCAACATTTTAAATTTGCACTGCTAAAACAGCTGCCTAAATGATTTTTCTGATCTTTCTCTTGGTCTTCTACTATAGTCACCATAAAATAGCCATAAATTACCCTTGAAGAAACATAAATTGCTTCATATTTTTCCTATGTCTTCTCATTTTATTTAGAATAACACAAAACCTGCTTACCACGGCCTTCAAGTCCCTTTATTATCTGTCTGTAGCTTACTCCTACAACCCTATCTTGAAACTCTTCCCCTTCACTGGATTCTTTTGCGTATGTAAAAAACCTATGCCCTTTCTGTCTCCAGGTTTTTTCATTTTTCATTTCCTCTTCAAGAACTCATACCCTGTGGATCATGGCTGCCTCCATTTCATGCTACAAATCTCAAATTTAATTTCTTTTACTCAGAGACAACTTCTCTAATAAACATATGCTATGTGCCTCCAAGTTGTAATACTGTCATTATACTTTATTGGCTTTTATATTTCTATTCCAATTTATAGTTATTTTCTTCATTTATTTTCTTATTTCTTTCTGTTTCTTCCACTAAAATGTAAGACTTATGGAGACAGAACTATATATGTCAGCCATTAATTGCCAAGTCCTCGGTGCCTGTCATATAATAATTGATAATATATTTTGAAAATATTTCTAAATTGGTATCATCTCATAAATAAATATTTTTCAATACAATATAACTTATTAGTTCTGGGTAATTTTAAGTATTCCTACATTCCAGAAAAATATCATGGAATATACTTACCTGGCAGGGAAGATACCATGATCATGAAGGTGGTTTTCCCAGGGTGAGGCTCATCCATTGCACTCCAGGTATGCTAATCCTTGCTATTTTCCCAAATGCGGGAAACTCGACTGCATTCACGCTTTCCCCTAATAAAAAAAATAAAATAAAATAAAAATATCATGGAATATGGAGCCAATTCCTCATAGGTTATAGAAGATTAGGTTAGGAAGTCATTTCAAACTTTTTATGTAATCAACTGAATAATTGCCCAACATATTTAATTAGTTGCTCTCTTAAAAAATAGAAATAGTATTCTCTATAGCCAGATATGTAATCATAAAAGCAATATGAATCTATAAAAGTTTATTTGCTCTCTCTTTTCTCTGTTATTTATTAACTTTATGTCATTTATAAAGAAACTGGAGCTTCATGAACCTCACTTCAAGTAATCTCATAGATTTTTCTGGTCATTACTTTTGGTTGCAGGTCACAGAACTATCTCATTATAATTCAAACAAAAGTAAAACTATTACAAACACACAAAGGTCACACATAGAAACAATTACATCTCATTTCCTAGGAAGGCGTCAGGAAGTAAATCCACTTTCCCTACCTTTCATTATCTACATGGAATTTGTCATCCCTGCCTCAGTCTGTTTCTCATTTCTCTCTGCCACGGCTTCTTCTGTTCATGCAAAGCCACTCTTAGCTAGCAGCCTACTTAGCAAGGAAAATCTTCCTCTGTGTGTCAATGTTCAACTTTCCTGGTAAAGCCTGACATTGTTTGGGCTGCCTTGGGCCTATAAGGTATGCAGTGGGAATGAGTATGTATTCTTTGGCCTACATAACTGGTAGTAAACTAATATAAACCAACTTAGATTTTAAAAAACAACATTTATGGCTTTTACAACATGGGCATGAAATGCTCTTTCTTAACATAAGTCATATTGTCTAACCCATAAACCAATTTCTCAACAGTTACTTGATGAGCCAGAGATGATTATAAGGTTTATTTCTTCACAGTTGTCCCTCTTAAGGAGACAAAAAACTTTTTTTTCAGATTCATTTTGAAAAATTCTTATAAGGAATTCTGATTGGCAAGGAATGGGTTGCATGATTATTACTTGAAGCCACCCCTATGCCCACTAAGGCAAAGTAAAGTAATTTCCAGTACCCTAGAGCACCAAAAATTTAGAGTGGGAAAGGAGTAATTGCCCAAAAGAAACAGGTTCACTTCCTTAAGAGCTGATGTGGAAAAAAAGACTTTGATCAGCCTTTTTCCATTATAAGATTTTATGTCCTGTCTCTTCCAAGTGCTAAGGCTATTTACAGCATAAGAAATGAAATGCATTTATCTAAAGAGCAATTGTGTATCTTCATTTCATCAAAACATTTATCAAAATCTCTATTTACATCTGTTTTAGGTTCCTAAGCTGCTCAAGCAAATACCATAAAATTGGATGTGTTAAACAATGGGAATTTATTTATTCATGGTTTGAGGCTGAGAAAAAGTCCAATTCAAGGCATCATCAAGGCAATTCTTTCTGTGGCTGGCTGCTGGTGATCTTGATTCTTTAGCTTGCCACATAGTAGTGTCTCCTGATCTTTCCCTTCTCTTCTGGATTCCACTGAAGTTCAACTTTTTGTTTCCTGTGTCTTTTTCTTACTCTGTCTGAATTTCATTCTGCTTATGTAGAACCCCAGTAATAAGATTGAAACCCATCCTGATTGGGTTTGGCCACAACCTAACTGAAGTAAACTCATCAAGGGCTCTTACTTATGATGGAGTTTAAACCCATAGGAATGGATTATATTTAGGAAAATGCTTTTCTAGGGGTACATACAGCTTTAAAAACACAACATTTTCACAGAAACATGAAAGGATAATGACCAGAAGATAATATGGTTAAATATATTCATAGCTGACAAGGACACCTAATTAAAGATTTTGGATTAATAAAGATCTTTATTGTAGGGTCATAGCCTACTCTCCTTGGCTCTTAAGGGTTCAGTGCTTCTATCAGTGATTGAAATTAATAATTGCATATGTAAGTGAAGTCAAAGCTTTTGTGGGATAGCTAATCTTATAGATAAACATTATAAAGATTGTCTCTATTTGAAATGCAGTAGCTCACAAAATTTTGAGAATATAGTTTGAATTCCTTAATTTATATTAATAGACTCTTCATAAACTTAGGTTGTTCTTATGCAATGTTGTTGAGCCTAGCCATTCAAAATTACTTGCCATTTCTTGATCATATTATCCACCCTTTTGCCTGGAGTTCTTTTCTCTTTCATTTACTTTTGTTCACATTTTGCTGACTCTTATGCATCCCTCAATGCTCAATTTTTATAGAAGCCGACTTATGCATTTTATGTATAACTCTTTTGTGTTTTTGTAGCAGCAAAGTAAAATTTTAACATTGCCCATTTTCACCAAGTATTGTGATTGTTGGTTTGCCTTTTCATTTGTTTAATTTTATTTGGTTCCTTTTTCTCCACAAAACTGAAAGTCACTGATAATGTCCTGGAACCTCCAATATATACCTTTGTGTTTCCAATACCAAGCATAGTATCTAACAAATAGTAGAAAATTAGTAAATGCCAATTTACTAAATGGAAGAAGGGAGGAAGAAACACAACATCATCTTTCAAAGGCATAATGTAAATTGTAACAGAGATATATGTGAAATTCTAAGCTTTTGTGAAGGGAAAGATTTTATTTATGGTGATAATTGTCATGGCAGTTATTTGAGTGAAGAAGAGGATGTGTCAGTTTTAGTTCACTCCACAATCAATAAGAAATATTAGCATGCTGTGTTTCCTTATAAGTAGGCTTCTTTAATATAGAATGTGCAATTAAGTTGATGGAAAACAATACTTCCAATTTATTCTGTATTTCTTCATTTGTTTAGTAGATTGTGGCAGGTATAGGAATAGTTTGCCCCTGACCTGAGGATTCAAGCTGGACAGAAGATAATCCCAGACCTCAAAACTCTTACATTCTTACATGAAGCATGTCAGTTACCATTCAATGTGATAAGTGCTAGGATAAATGGTGTAAGAGCACAGAGGAAGCACCTGCTGCATCATTTAAAGGTTTGAGTAGGAAATTTAACGAATGTGATTTTAAGCTGATAAAATTGGAACAAACAGGAGGACTCTGGGGTAGAATAGAGTAACTAGAACTCTAGGAAGAGGAAATAGCTTGTGCAGGATCTTGGAGGTGAAGAGTATGGTTCATTCAGGGTAAGTGTTCAATTTGCCTAGAGCAAAGATGATGAAAGAAGCTGAAACCTATGTTCCATTTTGTAAGAAAACAATCTTTCACTCTGCAGCAGCTGTAATACTGGAAACCCAGGTTTCACTTTCACAACGCATTTTATTGTTGTTAATTAAACATAACACTGAATCTAAAGTCAGGCTTTATCATGGATGCCCTTTTCACATTTTCAAATCATTTTGGAATTCATCATAAAGGGGCTGTTACCTCTGATTGACTAATATCTGGACAAGCAAGTTCCACACCGGTAGTACACCTCCTGAATTTGCATTAGACTTTTATTTATTTAGTTATTCTTGTATTCATTCATTTAATTTTGTCAGTAGATTGATCTATATTTTTATTTTCATGTGAATTCTTTTTTGCAGGGAACTTGATTTCTAATTAGCCATGTCCTTGATATTTCCAGCCATTTCATTTATTGACAACATTATCATTCCTCTTGAAGAGAGCTTGCTTTAGGACCCAGCTCTAAGAAGGAATAATATGACATGAAATTTTGGGCATGTGTCCCAGCTAATTAACTTCCTTGACTAGCTTCATTTTTATTTGGTTCCCATCATCATACAGAAACTTTAAAATATTCATTCAACATGAAGACAGAATTGCACCCTCATGTAGTTCCTGCTGTAGTTGGAGATTCTTAAGCCTTAAATGAAATCACTGAATATAAGTATTATGATTAAAAATCATTAAGCAACATATTTGTGAAATAAATTTCAGGGGCTTTGAAACATCTTCAAAATTAAATGGTCCAATTGCTTTTAATAAAAGACAAAAACATAATTATTCCAAATAAAATATGTACCCAGCACTTTTAAAAATAATTAAACCAATGGTTTTTTATAGCCTAACTCTGTAAACTTTCTGTTTACAGAGTATGTTGGAGGTTAAAGCCCAATGGTAAATGAGCAACCACACTGCAATGTTTCTGGTAAAAGAAACCAGAGATATGCCAGATATATATTTAAATATAAATGACTATCCATGGAGTATATACTTAAATATTGTACAAAACCTTTCAGGTAATGTAAAGATAAAATGTATTCAGAAGTGGGCAACTATAGTTATAATGTATTCTAGTGATTTGCATGTAACAACCAATGCTCTTGTCCTAGAAAATAGATTTCACATACAGGTAATAGCTCTATCATATTTGAAATTCAGAGGAAGCAATAGGTTTTCTCCATGATCTAAATTGTTGCTTTAGAATAGAGAAAAACATGCAAATAAAATAAAAACAAAGCAAAACTAAAGACATGTTCAAGTCCTAATCCCTGGTCTTGTGAATATGATATTATTTAGCAGTAGGATCTTTGAAGATGTTATTAGTTAGTATGAGTCGAAACTGGATAAGGAAGGGCTCTAATCCAATGTGACTGGTATCCTTATAAGGAGAGGAAATTTGGATACAGACAGACAGAGAGAGAAGACAACCATGTGACAGGGGCGGAGATTGAGTGATGCCACAAGCCAAAAAATGGCATGGATTGCCAACAAGCCACTGCCAGAAACCTACAGACTTCATGGAAAGCATAGATAATAAATTTGCTTTTATAAGCCATCCAGTTTGTGGTACTGTTATATCATCCCTAGAAAACTTAGGCAACATCTTAATGTCTACTCAGTCTCTCCCTGATTATAGCTATCTTCTTTCACCATCCAAAATTTATTTCATCTGACTTTTGAAAATTACCTATCCCAAGTCATTTCTACTTGCTCTGTAAGCATCTTTCCTTAAACCAAATAATCTGTAGTGTAACACAGTGGTTTAGAGTGTAAGCTCTGGAGAATCCCGGCTCATTCCAGATATTAGCTGAATGATCTTGGAAAAGTTATTTAATATCATCAAACTTCAATTTCCTCATCTACAAAATTGAGAGAAAAATAGGGCTATAATCTCAGAATTGTTATGAAAATGAAAGAGATATAAATGCACGTAAAAAATTTATCATTATGTTTGACAGAGAAATAATTCTTTAAAACATAGCTATTATTCCAAAGACATTAATGTAGCATCTATGTGATCCCATTAACTAATACCTGGTAAGTTAGACTGACTAATATTAGCATACCAATCACATTAAGTTATTTTTAAACAAAAATGTTGTCACTTAACTTAGAATTATTATAAAGTGATTATTTCAAATAACTTCAGTGTCAAAAATTCCTTAGATTTCAGAAAATACCATAGATGCCTACTTTTGCAAATCTTTATTTTTAATATACCCCAAAGAAAATTTACTTTACCTTTGTGGATTTTGGCCATGGTTATAATATATCCAGTAATAAATACATTTAATGAGGCTTAGTTTACAGACCTAAAATCAATTTTGAAATTATTCCTGTTGATTCATAATATAATTTATATTAACATTTCTTATAAATTCTTTCCTTGGTGTCACCAAATGAACTTTTCATAAACATTAATATCAATAAATAAATATATGTATAATATATAAATATAATATTTGGAAATATTTATTACTATAAGATTAATATTTTTGTGACATAAATCTAAACAAAGTCAACAAATATGAACAGCAGCAACTACAAAACGTCAGTGCTGTTCATTGCCTGTTTAAAATTTTTCACATATCTTTACTTGGTTCCTAAATCCTCCAAAATAACTTAATCCCACAATAGGTATCCACTTGACTATATAACCTAAATTCTAGGTATACCACACTACTGACCATTGCCTATATAGCCCATTCTTTTCCTATGTAATTGTTGGGGTGGTAGAAAATGAAAGAATGTATATTGAGCTTGTATTTGTTTAAACCTGTGTTCTAATCAATGTACAAAATTTCAAATTATGAAAATAAAAACTTTCATTTAGTTCTTGCAAAAATTCTGGGAAGTAGATGTCATTTCATATTTGCAGATGAGAAAATAATAATCAGAGAAAAGATAAAACTAAGTTTATCTAAGTAAGTGTTAGAGATGGGTGTTGAACTTAGATCTTTCTGATGTTAATGTTTTCCCTTTGTAATACTTTAATATACAATTTTATATGTTGCTTCAAACTGTTTCTATAGTTATCAATACCTAGCCTCTGCATCCCCAGATTCAGCTTAAATTATACTGAATTTATAAAACCTTCTTTAAGTGGACATCTCAAATTTTGTACCAGAATTTTCCTATCAAATATTATCCTAAAGTCATGTAAAATATTACCATAAATTCCCACAAAGTTTCAGTTGTGTCACAAAAATTTCACTTCATATTATGCATTCTATGCTATATAAGCGTACATGACCAATTTTCATTGTAGAGAGTAAATTACAAGCCATATTTTTACATGTACTTATATTATGGGGCCTACAAAAATACTCTGAACATAGATAATGCCCAATTAATATTATTTAAATGATAGAAATAAAGAGTAAACTCTAAAATTTAATTTAAGGCCCATAAATGATATTTGGGCCAGCCATTATTATTGGGCAAAATATTTCTCTTATTTTTGAAAATATACTGTGACCAAAAACATTATCCTATAAATTATAGCAATCCTGACATAGTCAAATGATTTTTCTTAATACATAGAGCATGCCTTGTGTTGCCAAGGACAAATAGTTGGCTTTGACAGTCACTTATGTGTTTTATCTTACACAGAGATTAAACCAGATACTGTCATTGGCTTGAAAAATAGAATAGAGATATTTAATAGAAAGAGAATGAGTTTCCACATGGTTTGTGTGTATATTTTCACAATTGTATGACTCCATCCCACTAAAAAGTTTTTTGAATTTTGCAGAGTCCTAAAAATGTAGTCAGTGTTTAATGGAAGACATAGATTTCTGATGAGTATCTAGTATCACTTTAAGCTCTTTAGTCATTTTTCTTTCCAAATGTTGATTCATGATTGATTTGGCTTGAACTGGAATGAGCACACCTGGGCTTATGAAAAAAAATAAAAAGGAAAGAAGGAAAGGAAGGAAAGAGGAAGAGAGGAAGAGGAAGGAAGGAAGGGAGGGAGGGAGGGAGGAAGGAATGAAGGAAGGAAGGAAGGAAGGAAGGAAGGAAGGAAGGAAGGAAGGAAGGAAAGAAGGAAGGGAGAAATATCAGTTTTTAACTTGGTTCAATGAATAAGCCATCCTGTCCTACAGTTGTTATTGAAACTTACTGGAAACTTACTGGGTCAACTCAAAATTTGTGCGTATCTGGTCTTCCTATAACACAGTTATATGTTTCTGAGTGGTACAGAGAGAAATTTCATAATTTGGGTCAAGATAATGGAGTAAGCAGACATGTAAACATCCTCCCTTCTCCCACTCTTGGCAACTGTGTGAAATGAACAAAATTTCCTGGCATATAATTGTTATTGAAACCCTCTGTTTTAGTTTCCTAGCTGCTAAAACAAATAACATACAATGGATTGGCTTAAACAATGGGAATTTATTGTTTGGAGTCTAAGAGAAGTTCAACATTGAGTTGCCAACAAAGTGATGGATTCTCCCAGGAGATTGTAGTATTCTGGAGCTAGCTGCTGACTGTTCTTGGTCCTTTGGTTTCTATCACATGGCAATGCATATGACAACATCTTCTCCTTTGTCTTTTGGGTTCTATTGATTTTCAGATTCAGGCTGCTCCTGTGGCTTCTCTCTCCTCCTGACTTTCATTCTTCTTATAAAAGACTCCAGTAATTTGGATTAAAGTCAAACCTGTTTCAGTCAGGCCATACATCTAACTGAAATAACAACTTAAAGGGATCTTCAGTGGATCCACAGTGATGCAGATCAAGAAAAATAACATTTTTAAACTGGGGTATGCAATTCAATCCACCACACTCTCCATCCCACAAATAAAATAATCTTCTAATATATCTACATAATATGAGAGAGTGCAAAAAAAGGATTATGTGAAATTTTCTAAACTTAGAAAGTAGATAGTTCTTGATTTAAGGGGAAACAAAATTAGAAACAACAACATGCACTCTTTTTATAAAAACAATAAGTGTGTAGACTAGCTTAATGTTTTTACCTAAAGAGCAAATTAATGAGCTAGTGGGTTATCCTTGATCTCATAGCAAAGGAGACAGACAAAAAGATGTACTAAATTGTACAAAAGTAATAGAGATATAGACTTCCTTGAAAGTTCTACTTTCTTTTTAGTGAAGTTCAGAGAGAGACAGAGAAAATGGAATGAGGAAATAATAAAATACTTACTAAAGCAGAAAAGAAAAGATTGAAGAAAATCTAGTTTTCAAACAGTAAGTCCCAAAAGAATTTTGAGCAGAATAAATAAAATGATACTCTTTACAGATAGCTGCTATTTTAACTCCACTCCCTGCATGAGGGGAAACAGGGCTGACTGAAAATCACAGTGAAGGTAAGGAAAGGCTTCACCCAGATCAGATTGCAGCTCTAACCTAAGCCTCAGTTCCACATCTGACAGAGGCAACGAGGTGGACCTGCACCAGCTTCTCCAAGAAACTGCAGGCCACACCACGGAGGCTAGTGCCCATTCTACTCTGGCAGCACAAGACATCTCAGGAGCTATTTTGTGGTTGGAGTTGGAAACTCCATTTCCCAAAAAAGGGGAGGAAGACATGGTTGGCCACTGACTTCAACTACTGATTAGTAAATTCGGCTGCCTGAGAATAAGTTGAACCAAATATCAAAGAAAAGCTGTGGGAAAAAAAAAACAATAGACAAGAGAGAGAAATTGGCCATCAGAGTAAATTCACCAACATATTAAGATGCCAAGACATCAGCAAAAAATTACAAGCCATACTAGGAAACAGGAAGAGATGGCCCAGCCAAAAGAACAAACCAAATATCCTGAAGAGATACAGGATTTAAGACAATCAGTGGTAATCACACAACTCTCCTAAATCACTTCAAAGAATTTATAGAAAATATGACTAAAGAAATAAAAGATATTAAGAAGATACTGAGAGAGCATAAAGAATAATTTGAAAGCCTGCAAAGAAAAGTAACAGACATTATGGGAATGAAAAAAATGATGGATGAAATTAAAAATACATTAAAGACACATAGGAGCAGATTTGAATTGCTTGAAGACAGAATTAGTGACTTTGAAGGCAGAGTATCTGAACTGGAAAAGACAGGAGAACAGAAAGAGAAGAGAATGGAAAAAAATGGAACAGTCTCAGAACTGAATGACATCATGAAACGCACAAGCATTCACATTATTGGTGTCCCAGAAGGAGAAGAGAATGGAAAAAGGGCAGGAAGAATATTTGAGGAAATAATGACTGAAAACTTCCCAACCCTTATGAAGGCCATAAATATCAATATCCAAGAAGGACAATGCACCCCAAATAGAATAAACCCATATAGACTTACCCCAAGGCACCTACTATTCAGTGACAAATATCAGAGATAGAGGATTCTGAAAGTAGCAAGAGAAAAGCAAACAGCACATACAAGGGAAACTCAATAAGATTAAGTGCAGACTGCTCAATAGAAACCATGGAGGAGAGAAGAAAGTGGTATGATGTGTTTAAGGTACTGAAAGAGAAAAACTGTCAGCCAAGAATTCTGTATCCAGTAAAGCTGTCCTTCAGAAATGAAAGTGAGTTCAAAGTCTTCACAGACAAACAAAAAACTGATAGAATATGTTACCAAAAGACCAGATTTATAAGAGATATTAAAGGGAGTGTTAGAGCCTAAAAGGAAAAAACAAGGGTGAGAAATATGGAGAAGAGTTTAGAAATGAAGATTATTAGGAAGGGTAAACTAAAGGATAAGAAGACAGACAGTAGAATTGTATGACAACAGAAAACTGAAGGACAAAATGCATGAAATAAGTAAAGCCTTTACTTACTTCAATGTTAATGGATTGAACTCCTCAATCAAAAGACGTAGACGGCTAGAACAGATAAAGAAAAGTATGTGCCTAAAGTATAACCCTAAAAACAGCTGAAGTTTGAACCTGTCCAAGTTGGAAAGAGGCCGGTAGCCACCATTTTGACTCTGCCCCTGGCATGAGGGGAAGATGGGCTGATTGAATATCACAGTGACAGTAGAAACTGGCTTCTTTCCACCCAGAACAGTTTATAGCCCTAGCCTAGGCTCCAGCCCCACCTCTGGTAGGGAGGAAGCTGGCAGCACCTGCACCAACCTGTCTGGATAACTGCAGGTGCATTTAGCCAGCACAGACTGAATAGTCGGACACCTGGGGCTCCATCCTGGCAATTGAATAGGATAGGAGAGGAGCTGTGTCTCCTTAGCCTCTCTGGGCAACTGCAGGCACTTACAGCCCACACAAACTAGTTTGTTAAGCACCTTCAATTTCATCTTGACCCCTCCAACTCCATAGGATAAGATGGGACTGGTGTTACTTCAGTCTCTGGAAAATTGCAGGTGTTTTCAGCCATCACAGACTGGATACTCCAGCACATGTAGCTCCATTTCTGCCCCCCTATAGAGTAGGAGGAGAGCTGTGTGTCCTCAGCCTCTCTGGGTAACTTCAGGTAATTTTGGCCCACACAGACTAAATAGTCAGATACCTATAGCTCTATCCCCACTCCCAAGTAAGGTAGGAGGGGACCTGTGTTTCCTCAGCCTTTCCAGGCAATGGCAGGCACTATTGGCCTGCACACCCTTGACTGGTGGTATCTGTGGATCCACCCTCACCACCCAATAGGATAGGAGGGGACTGGTATTTCCACAGCACCTCTGGGCAATGGCAAGTACTTTAGACCTACAGGGACTGAACTGTTGGGTGGCTGTGGAACTAGCCCTACTTCCCAATAGTATTGGAAGGAGCTTTCAAAACAATGGCAGGCAGTTTTGGCCTACACAGAATAGACTGTTGGGATCCTGTGAAACCACCCCATGACTTAATAGGATAGGAAGGGGCTGATGTTTCCTCAGTCTCTCTGGCTAATGGAAAGTACTCTCAGCCTAAGGACTGCACTGTTGGGTATTGGTGTTTCTGTTCACACCCCCTAAAGGGCAGAAGGGATAGTACTCTCTCAGGCTCTCAGGGTAACTCCAAGTGTATTCAGTGCACATGAATTAGATTTTTGGGCGGTCCAAGGAGTCCATCCCCACCCCTGGTGGTGGTGGGGATGCTACATTAGTCCACCTGGGCAACTGCAGTCATTTTGGACATGCATGGCATAGATTGTTGCCCACATCTGCTGCTACATCCCTGCCTCAGGAAGGGGATGTAGGGGCATGAAGCTTCATCAATCTCTCCAGTCAACTACAAACAGTCTTGGCCTGCATGACTTGGATTATTACACATGTCTGTGTCTCTGTCCCTACAGCTGGCAAAGCAGAAATGTGGGAGAAGCTTCATCAGTCCCCAGGGCAATGTGGGGAACTTCCACCTCCACAGATTACAGCACCAACTACATCCTCAGCTCCTACTACACAAACAGTAAGGAAGAAAAGATAAGAAAGTCTTAAACTAAAGAGAGAAACTGTACCCAGAAGAAATGCATCTCGCAAACCAGATGTCAAGACATTAACAAAAAATTACACTCCATACCAAGAAACAGGAAGATATGGCCCAGTTAAAGAAAGAAGGTAAGCCTCCAGATGACATAAAGGAGTTGGAGACAACTAATCATAGATCCTCAAATTAAGGATATTAAGAAGACACTGACTGAGCACAAATAATTTGAAAGCATACATAGAAAAATAGCAGATCTTATGGGGATAGAAGGCACAATAATTGAAATAAAAAATACACTGTAGCCATACACCAGCAGTTTTGAGGAGGCAGAAGAAAGGATTGGTGAGCTTGAAGACATGGCCTCCAAAAGTGAAGATACAAAAGAATAGATGAAGAAAAGCATAGAAAAAATTGGATATGGTCTTAGAGAATTAAACAACAGCAAGCCATGTGGAAACATACGTGTCATGGGTGTCCCAGAAGGAGAAGAGAAGGGAAAGGGGTCATAAGGAATATTTGAAGAAATAATGTCAGAAAATTTCCCAACCCTACTGAAGGACATAGATATCTGAGTCCAAGAATCAACAAACTCCCATCCAAATAAATTCAAACAGACCAACTCTGAGAAACATACTAATAAGAATGTGAAATGCCAAAAACAAAAAGAATTCTGAGAGCAACAAGAGAAAATAATTGCATAACATATAAGAGAAATCCAAAAAGATTAATTGCTGATTTCTCATCAAAAACCATGTAGGCAAGAAGGCAGTGGTATGATATATTTAAGATACTGCAGGAGAAAAACCGCCAGCCAAGATCTTATATCTAGCAAGATTGTTTTTCAAAAATGAGGGAGAGTTTAGAATATTCACAGATAAACAGAAACTGAGAGAGTTTATAACAAAGAGACCAGTTTTGCAGGAAATACTAAAGAGAGTGCTGCAGCTGGAAAAGAAAAGACAGAAGAGAAGCCTTGGAAGACAGCCTAGAAATGAAGATTATATCAGTAAAAGTAACTAATAGTGTCAAAAAAGTGGTGAAAATAAAATATGACAGATAAAACCCAAAGGTCAAAATGGGTGAAATAAGAATTGCCTTTACAGTAACAATATTGACTGCTAATGGATTAAACTCCCCTATCAAAAGACACAGGCTGGCAGAATGGATAAGAAAATATGAGCCATCTCTATGTTGTCTACAAGAGACTCACCTTAGACCCAAGGATACCAATAGATTGAAAGTGAAATTCTGGAAAATGATATTCTATGCATGCAGTAACCAAAAAAAAAA
>JAQZBX010012928.1:0-40547 GCA_029593785.1 Cabassous unicinctus
CAAGCATACAGTAAGGAAAAAAAATAAAAATAAAGATAAGTAGCTATAATTATGTCCAATAAAATAGACCTTATAAGCAAAATTGCTTTTAGAGATAAAGAAGGACATTATATATTAATAAAGGGGGCAATTCACCCAGAAGAATTAGCAAATATAAATATATATACACCTAACCAGGATGCCTGATGATATGTGAGGCAAAAATTGTCAAAAAAGAACAGAGAAATAGATCTATGCAATAATATTTGGAGAATTCAATTGACCACTCTCAACAATGAGCAGAACATCTAGGCAGAGGATCAATAAAGAAACAAGAGAGCTTGAATAATATGATAAATGGACTAAACTTAACATACATACAGAAAACTGGACCCCATATCAACAGGATATACATTCTTCTCAAGTTTTCATGAATCTTCTCCAAGATATACCATATATTGGGTCATAAAGCAGATCTCAATAAATTGAACAAGATCAATATTATACAAAGCACTTTCTCCAATCATAATGGAATAAAGTTGGAAATCAGAGAAAGACAGAAAAAGGGAAAATTCACAAATATATGGAGATTAAACAACACAATCTTACATGATCACTGCATCAAAGAAGAAATTGTGAGGGAAGACAATATCTTGAGATGAATGCATACAAGAGCACAACATATCAGAACATAAGGATTGCAGTGAAAGGCAGTGCTGAGAAGAAAGTTTGTAGCCCTCAATGCTTACATTAAAAAGAATAAAGATCTAAAATCATTGACCTAATTAACAGATGGGGGAACTAGAAAAAAAACAGCAAAGTATTCCCAGAACAAGTACAAGAAATGAAATAACAAAAATCTGACAGAAATAAATGAAATTGAGAATGAAAAAAATCAAGAGAGAATTAACAAAACCAAAAGTAGTTTCCTCAAGAAGATTTAAAAAAAATGGCAAATGCTTAGCTAGACTGGCAAAGAAAGAAAGAGAAAAGATTCAAATAAATAAAATAGAAAAATTTTAATGGAGGCATTACTACTGAACCCAACTACAGAAATGAAAGAGATCGTAAGAGGACACTATGAACAACTATATGCCAATAACCTATACAATGTAGACGAAATGGAAAAATTCCTAGCAACATACAAAAAGCCTACACTGACTATAGAAATAATAGAAGATTTCAAGAAACCAAACACAAATAAAAAGATTGAAACAGTCATCAGACAACTCCCCAAAATGAAAAGGCCAGCACCAGATAATTTCACAGGAGAGTTCTAACGTGCATCCAAAGAAGAGTTAATACCAATCTTACTGAAGCTTTTCCAAAAAGTTGAATTAGAAAGAACACTACCAAACTCATTCTATGAAGCCAGTATCACCCTAACGCCAAAGCCAAGTAAAGATATTATGAAAAAAGAATGTTACAGACCAATTTCCCTAATGAATATGGATACAAAATCACCTCAAAAAAAATACTTGCTAATCGAATCCAACAACACATTAAAAGAATTATTCATCATGTTCAAGTGGGTTTTATACCAGGTATGGAAGGGTAGTTTAACACAAGAAAATCAATCTATGAAATACATCACACTAATAAATCAAAGAAGTAAAATTGCTTGACCCTATCAATTGGCATGGAAAAGGCATTTGATAAAATAGAGCATACTTTCTTGATAAAAATGCTACAAAATATAGGAAATGAAGGAAACTTTCCCAAGATGTTGAAGGCCATATATGAATACGCCTACAGTTAACATTATACTCTATGATGAAAGAATGAAAGCTTCCCCACTGACATCAGGGACAAGACAAGATTTCCCACTGTCACTACTGTTGTTCAATATAGTGCTAGAGGTCCTAGTTAGAGCAATGGGGCAAGAAAAAGAAATAAAAGACATCCAAATCTAAAGTAAGAAGTAAAATATTCCATATTCACAGATGATATGAACCTGTACTTAGAAAATCCTGAAAAATCACAACAAAGCTGCTAAAGCTATCAAACGAATACATGAGAGTTTCAGAATACAAGATCAATATGCAAAAATCAATTGTGTTTATATACACTAGTAATTTACAATCTTAGGAGAAAGTCAGGAAATAAATCCATTTACAATAGTGACTAAAATAATCAAATATTTAGGAATAAACTTAACCAAAAATGTACAGCAATTGTATTCAGAAAACTGCAATGCATTGTTAAAAGTAATTTTTAAAAGACCTAAATACTTGGAAAACCTTCCATGCTCATGGATTGGAAGACTAAATATTAAGATGTCAATTCTCCCCAAATTCATATACACATTCAATGCAATTCTGATATAAATTCTGCCAGCATCTTTTAAACCAATGGAAACCAAAATTATCAAATTTATTTGGAAATGTAAGAGGCCCTGAATAGCCAAAAACATCTTTAAAATGAAGAGCAGAGTTGTAGATTCTCACTTTAAATCACATTATGAAGCTACAGTCATAAAAACAGAATGGTATTGACATAAAGATCGAAACATGGACCAATGGAACCAAATTGATGTTTCAGAAACAGACCCTCACATCTATGCTCAAGTGTATTTGACAAGCCTGTCACACCCACTCAGCTGGGTAAGGTGAGTTTATTCAACAAATAGAGCTGGGAGATATCCATAGACAAAAGAAAGAAACAGTAGATTTTGCCCTTATGGGCATTGACTCACAACTTTCTTCTCCCATTCTGTCTCCTGTAAACCTGTCTTGCAGATTATAGCTCAGTGAGCCTGCTCAGTTTGCTTAATTCATGTCAGAGAGTTCATGTAATATTTGTCCTTCAGTGCCTGGCTTACCTCAGTCAACATACAGTCTTCAAGATTCATCCATGTTATTTCATGTGTTAATATTGCATTCCTTCTTACAGCTCAGTAATATTTCATTGTATGTATATACCAGAGTTTGCTTATCCTTTCATTTATTGATGGTCATTTGGGGTGTTCCCAACTTTTGGAAATAGTGAATAATGGTGTTATGAATATTGCTGTGCACATATCTGTTTGTGTTTCTGCTTTCAATTCTTCTGGGTATATACCCAGCAGTGGGATTGCTGGACATTATAGCAGTTTTATAGTTAACTTCCTGAGGAACTGCCAAACTGTCCTCCACAATGACTGCACCATTCTACATTCCCACCAGCAGTGGATCAGAGTTCTCACTCCTCCACATCCTCTCTAACACTTGTAGGCCTCTGTTTTTTAAATAGTCACCATTCTGATGTGTGTAAGATGATATCTCATTGTAGTTTTGATTTGCATTTCCCTAAAAACCAGAGATGTTGACTATATTTTCATGTGCTTTTTATACCTTTGTATTTCTTCTTTAGAGAATTGTCTATTCAAATCACTTGCCCAATTTTTAAATGGGTTGTCTTTTTATTTTTGAGGTGTAAGATTTCTTTATATATGCTGGATTTTAGGCCTCTATCAGATATTGGTTACCAAATATTTTTTTCCCACTGAGTAGGCTGCCTTTTCACTTTCTTGACAAAATCCTTTGAGGTGAAACAATTTTTAATTTTGAGGAGGTCCCATTTATCTACTTCTTTCATTGCTCGTGCTTTGGGTATAAAGTTCATGAAAACATTTCCTAATACAGGATTCTGTAGATGCTTCCCTACATTGTCTTCTAGGAGCTTTATGGTCTTGGTTATTATATTTATATGTTTGATTCATTTTGGGTTAATTTTTGTATAAGGTGTGGGTGGTATTCCTCTCTCATTCTTTTGGATATGGACATCCAGTTCTCCAAGCACCATTTGTTGAAGAAGCCATTCTCTTCCAGTTGAGCGCATTTGGTGGCTTGTTGAATATCTGGTGACTGTATATGTGGAGAACTATATCAGAGCTCTCAATTTGGTTCCATTGGTTAGTATGTCTATCTGTGTGCCAATACTATGCAGTTTTCAAAGCTGTAACCTTGTAGTATGTCTTAAAGTCAGGTAGTATGATTCCTCAAATTTCATGTTTCTTTTTCGATATATTGTTGGCAATTTGGGGCCCCTTGTCCTTCCAAATTTCCTAGTTAGCTTTTCTAATTCAGTAAAAAATGCTATGGTAATATATATTGAAGTTGTGTTAAATTTGTAAATCAGTTTGGGTATGATAGACATCTTAATGATGTTTAGTCTTCCTATCCATGAACAGGGAATATCCTTCCATTTATTTAGATCATCTTTGATTTTCTTTATCTACTATGATAAGGTGAAAGGGTATAGTTGTGCAGTGCTTGGGCATAAGAATGGTACAGTGATGCTATTGAGTTGGGCAGTGTTAGTTTTTGAGGGGGGTTGGGTGGGGAGCGTGGGTTAGACTCTCCATGAAACTGGGGGGAGGATTGGGGGAGGAAGCAGGTGAATTCTGGGGATTTGTGGGTATGTGGTTGAAACTACAACATTGGTAATGTCCTTTTGGCAAATATGGCAGGGGAGGGCTGCTGGTTAAGGTGTTGGATGTGGGAAGCAAGAAGCACAGGGTGCACCTGACACAAGCTTAAAGGGAGTGTGTAGCATTCATCTTGTCATAGTGTGTTGTATCAGGGGGTTGAGACCCACATAATGAACTCACATAATGAGTGGGAAGATGTTGGACTCATCCTGGTGGATGATCTGCCATGATTTCTCAAAGAGGGGTGGGAGTCTCTGAGAGCATAGGCCGTGCCTAATAGGGAAAGACAGGCCAGTATGTCAAGCCCTCAATGTTGTTTCAAGTAACAATGAATCTGTTCCTTCAATGAGTTAATCTTGGGGTTTACCATGGGTCCCAAGCAGAAAGGGTGGGAGGAATAAACAGATGGAACATGGTATATTTTTGGGAAGATCAAATTGTTGTAGATGATCTTGCAAGAATGGATACAGACCACATCAAACTTCAAGAAAATCTTTAAAAGTGTATGGTTCAAAATGTAAACCACGAAGGAAATCATTGACCAATGTTTCAATAATTGTATATCAATTGTAACAAATGTACCATTCACTTATAAAATGTTATTAATAGGGGAAAGGGGAAAACGGAGAGGATGTTGTGTATATGGGAATCACCTATACTCTGCACATGACTTTTCTGTAAAGTGAAGCTTCTTTGACTACAAAATGAAAAAGATAAGACACTGGGCAAATAAATGGAAGCAAATGTCACTTTACATACAAGACAACAGACCTTACAGTGATGAAAGACATCATGTCAATTTTTTTTAATTTCTTATTTTTTATTTTTTAATTATTTCAAATTTTAATAATTTTTTTTTTGTATTTTATTCTTTATTTTTAAAACTATCATTATTATATCATTTTTTCTCTTAATTGTAATCAGTTTGTTTGTTAGCTTCAATTTTGAAGAAGTTTTGCAACTTTGGCAGGGGAGGATCATTGGTGTCGGGTGTAAGAAATGGGAAATATTTGGGAGGAGGTTCACCTGGGGCAAACCTATAAGGCATATGAAAGTTTTCAAATGTTCATGACACATTATCATAGAGACTGGGGATTCACACAGTAACCAAAGGAATATTGAGTTCCCAACCTGGAGAGCTCTGCCACATTCTCTAATGGGAAAGCAAGAATGAGTACAGAAGCAGTGAATAGTGAAGGAGGATGGGGCATTGATGGGCCCATGATTGTGATGACTGTACTTATGAACTTTTACTTTTGAAATGGAAACTTATCATAGTATAATAGGGTGCTAAGCATTACCTCCTTGTTGCTCAAATGTGGCCTCTCTCTAAGCCAAAGTCAGCATATAAATACATTACCTTACCCTCAGTGTACGACATGACTCCTAAGGATGAGCCTCCCTGTTACCAAGGGATTACTGCCAAGAACCAAATAGAAATACAACTGGAAAAGACCATGACCAAAATAGGGAAAGGGTAAAGACAAATGAGTTTAAATGGCTAAGAGTCTTCAAAGTGAGTCATGAGGTCATTTCAGAGGTCACGGTTATGCACGTATCAGCAGGAACTCAATGACTGCCAAAGCAAATATAACCTCAAATAGCAGGGCTTCTGAGTGATAAGGAGACATCCAGACACTATAGGCAGGGCAGACATGTCAAGAGTTTGGCATCCTGCCAGTGAACCCTACTTTGGAATTTATGCTTACCAGTGTAACAGAGTTGGACTCAGTTGTGTTTTCGCTACACATGGCTCTTCTGCCCCTCTATGTGAACCTACAGTTAGTAGTAAAGTTGATAGGTGTATGTAGTTTTAATTAACTTGATTGTAAATATGTAGAAATGGATAGAGTTGATGGTAACACATTATAGCCATAAAAATTGATAGATCTGAATGTATAAAACCATCAACCATATGCCTAAAACAGGCATAAATACTTTTAAAGACTTACTATAATCTTAAAACAAATAATATTTCAAGTATAAGAAATTATGAATGGAATTAAAAATAAAAATAATATAGTGTAATGCCTTAATTACAATAGCAAAATTTTTAAAGAGGATAATTTTATGGCTGTTTTATAACTGTATAATATTTCCAAAAACTAAGTTAAGATTTTAATGTACAATTTTTATAAATTTTGCAATTATACTCACACATATTGAAAATATTACTATCTTTTGATAGAATGATTGATCACTGGGCAAACTGTAAGAATATTATAAATGCAATTCAGACGTTGGCAAAATAAATACCTACATCGACAAACAGCGAAACTGATTAATAGTGTTAAATTGGTAAAATCAGAAATTTATGTGATAAATTAAAAATTGTTTAAAGATATAAAAGCATATTTTCCCCATCCAATTAAACCATAAAATTGCAAATTTTCACTCTTTTGTGAATAATTCTATAATTTAATAGTTGTGTATAAAGAGGAAAATTCTGGAAGGGTTAGGTCTTCAATGTAAGCAGTAGCCTCATATAATACTATAAAATGTCTCCGCTTACTGAGTGAAAATACACAATGATAAAAAAAATCCATATACTATACTGAAGGATTATATTTATTCAAAAAATAGTGTAATCTCACAAATGCCTTAGTAGATGTGAAAGTTTTTAAAATATGACCTATGTTACTAACAGAGTTGTCCTGACCTGAGTCTGATGCAGATGCATCATCCCCTGTCTCCAAGGACACAGTCCCCACTGAAGCCTGTGTTCCTGGTTTTTCTGTAAAATTTTCTTATTCAAAAAATCCTTAATGACCCTTAAATATATGTCCACAAGGAACATTTTATTCACTTAGTGGCAATAAAAATTCATCAATTTTTTAAAATTCATGCTCCAAATGGTAAAGTACTTCACTCTGTCCTGGTTCTTTAGAATATCACCTCTTCCACCTCTGAATAGAGTTCTTCACATTACCGTTTTTATAGTAATTTATTTTCTTTTCAATGATGGAGAGAGTAAGAAAATATTAGGGGCATATAATAGCTCTAAGCCTATTCTCAAGTAGTCTGTCAGATTTATTGAATATCACAATCTCAGGGAGCTTAATGTATTCCCAGAAATGCCAGTAAAGGTGAAGATATAAATGTATTCATCAAAATATGACTTCAACATTACATTCTTAATGTTGACATGTTTAAACAATTAACAGAAACTCTGATTTACTAACAGATGAGTAAGTATGATGAAATTTTTCTTGGACTGTAGTTGTATTTGCAGGATTTGGTCATATTTTGCTTCTGAGGAGAATAGATTTCAGCAAAAATTTTTATGTTTTGTAATGTAATCAAAATATATTTAGTACTGACACATGATTTTATTATTATTTCTCTATTAGATAAATATCAATATTTGGGAGTCTTTTATGCATGATACATTAATAAATCTACACCTAACTTTATATAAGAAATATCTTTGGTAAGTTAATCTATACATATAGCCTCAAATTATAATTAATAAACTATTTCTGTAGATACAGAAGTCTAAAGTCAAGATCTTAATCCTCACCCACCAAAATGGATAATATATTGAATGAAGTGACAGCACCTCATGATAGAACACTGTGTAAATTTCACCATTTGATTGCAAGTGAGAATACACAGGTATAGGTAAATTATGCTTTACACTTTTGTAAACTATTATTGCATAAGAAGTTGTAATAGCTTGGGGAAAAAAGATATAATTTGAAAATGGAATTATGTTCCAACTTTGAAGTCTCACTAAGGTTTCACAGTGAAGTGTGCCTTAACTTAGATATTAGGAGAAGGATGGAAGGCAGGTAGGTAAGCTGCTATATAAAAGCTCTTCTACCTCTTGATATAAATAGTTGAAAGCTGTTGAATGAGAGACCAAATTCCATATGGGAGCACTAACTTGCAGGAAATCTATGGCCTCAGTTACTGCTTCTTCCTTATTTTGGTAGCTCAGTGAAATGCACAATACTCAGAGCCAAGTCAGTCCACAATCAATAAAAAGAGAACACAGTATGTTAAACAATAAAGTGAACTTGCTCATGAAAAAAATAAACTTGATACAAAAGAGAAAGTTTTCTGTACTTTGATATCAGAAAACCCCATGCCTTGTGATAATGGTAGCATATGGGAAACATTTGAATCCCTTCTGGTATTATTAATGGTTGACCTGAGAAATATCTGTGGAGTAACCTAAACACAAAATCAAAAGATTCTTGACTTCCACATTAACTCTGTTATATTAGGCAAAAAAATATTATGAAGAAAAAGTAATTTATTTTACCGGAAAATCAAAGGATATAGAAGGCAGTCATCTCTTTCTTCAGAAGGAAAGTTTACACACCTATTTTTAAAAGATATTCATATTCAGAAATAATATGTATTATGCAAGGTGGAGGATACAGGCCTAGGGTGGTTAAAGGGAATTAAAAGCACTCACCTAAAAATCAGTAAACAAAAACGTTGCCTTCGTTCAGACACTTCAACTTCTGTTTACAGTTTGTATAGTGAGCCCCATTTATCTGTCATTTCTTAGCATTATTTTAAATAATGGAAAGTGATAGGAAGAGACATTAAATGAATGGTGAAATTTTAAAATTTATTTTGTGAATACGGAATAATTCTTGAGAGCTAAAACGCATTGGTTCTGTTCATGAAATTACTCCTAACCTGTGACGTATTTTAATCACAAGTTAAAATCCTAAGAAGAAAATGGATGTAAAAAAAACATTTTAAAAAGTAGAATGGTGAATAAAATATTGAAAATGTTGAATTTTAGGAAAGATAGAATAATGAGTAAGAAAATTTCTCCAAATATCACATGCAGATTGAAGAGAAGTCAGAATTAGTGATAAGAAACGGTAAAGTAACAACGTTCATTCTCCTGGGACTGACAAATGACCCTCAGCTACAGGTTCTGCTTTTTATATTTCTACTTCTCACTTACATGCTGAGTGTAACTGGGAACCTGACCATCATCACACTCATTTTTTGTGGACTCTCATCTGAAAAAAAACATGTACATTTTCTTACAAAATTTCTCCTTCTTAGAGGTTTCCTTCACATCTGCTTGTATTCCATATATTTTTATAAAATATAGCTATAGGTGACTAGGTCATTACCTATAATTCTTGTGTCATCCAGGTATTTCTTACTGACCTCTTTGCAGTGTCAGAATTTTATCTCTTTGCTGCCATGTCCTATGACTGCTATGTGGCCATCTGCAAACCCTTACACTACGTTACCATCATGAGCAAAAGTGTCTGCCATTTTCTCATCATCTGCTATTGGACAGCTTGTTTGTGTATAATAATCCAGTAGTTAATCTGCTTTTGCAACTGGAATTTTGTGACTCTAACATCATTGACCATTTTCTCTGTGATACATTTCCCCTTGTGAAAATCCCATGTTCAGACATATCGCTCCTGGGAGAGACAGTGACAATCTGTGCTGCGCTGATCAGCAGCAAGTTGGTGTAGGGGAAGAGGTTTAAACGTTCTTGTCCTAAAAATCAACGAACAAATGAAACTCTTGTTTTAGAATAAAAATAAGCCACAATTACTCCTCTAGAGTGTGTATAATAAGCACAAGTTATATTTTATTTATTGACACTTTTTAAAAAAGATAAAATTTGTCAGGAAAAGATATGAAAACTACTATGAATTTTTTCTGATTTTTTTATTGAATATGAAAGAATTCTTGAGAGCCAAAAGACATCATTGCTACCCAGAAAAATGTATGCCCTCAGCAATCTATTTTTGCTAAAGTGTAAATTAAGCAAGAAAAAAATCTCTGAATATGTCATACAGATTGGAGAGAAGTTGGAAGTCAGTGATGAGAAACGGAACAGTAACAACATTCATTCTCCTGGGACCAACAGATGACCCTCATTTGCAGGTTCTGCTTTTTATATTTCTACTTCTCACCTACATTTTCAGTATAAATGGGAACCTGATCATCATCACACTCACCGTTGTAGATTCCCATCTGAAAACACCCATGTACTTTTTCTTACAAAATTTCTCCTTTTTAGGGGTCTCCTTCACCTCTGCATATATTCCTAGGTACTTGTGTAGCATAGCTACGGGTGACAGGGTCATTACCTACATTGCTTGAACGGTCCAAGTGTTTTATACCGACATCTTTGCAGTAACCGAATTTTATGTCCTATGACCGCTGTGTGGCCATCTGCAAACTCCTACACTACGTGACCATCATGAGCAGCAGACTCTGCAGGAGTCTCTTCATCTGTTGTTGGATGGCTGGTTTGTGTGTATTAGCCTGGGTTTAAAACTGGAATTTTGTGACTCTAACGTCATTGAACATTTTATCTGTGATGAATTTCCCATGGTGAAAATGGCATACTCAGACACATGGTCCATAAAAGAGACAGTTATAATCTGTGCTGTGCTGATCTTGAATGTGACTCTGACTTGTATAGTTCGTCATATGCTTACATCATCAGGACAGTTTTTAGATTCCCCTCAGTGCTGCAAAGGAAGAAGGCCTTTTCAACCTGTTCTTCCCACATGATTGTGGTTTCCATCACCCACGGCCAGGCATTTTCATTTATATGAATCCTTCAGCAAAGGAAGAAGTGACTATTAATAAAGTGGTTTCACTGCTCATTTATTCTATTTCACCTACCTTGAACCCCTTTATATATACCCTGATGCAAAATCAAGTTAAGAAAGCCTTCAAGGACTCAATAAAAAGAATAGCATTATTGTCAGTTAAGTAAAAGAAATTGCATATAAAGATTCATTTGAAAAGTAAAGTTAAATGGTTATAACAATTCCTCATTGATTTTTTTCTAACTTCATTCTTTATTAAACAACCTAGAATCAATACATTTAATTTTTCAACATGACTTTAAAATAGCTTGAATTGAACTTGCTCAAGTCATTTCTGTTTCAAACTGAAACCTCATAATATTTTGCATGTAATTGAGAGGACATGTAAAATATTTCAAAAATCATATTGGATGTAAATCAACTTCATAATATAATATTGTAAGTTATATAGAATTTTTTTCTTTAGATCAGTATATGCACATTAAAATAACTTGTACCTACACTCAAATGTGCATAATGATATACAAACACATATGATATGAGTCATTTTACATAAAATTTTATAATGGATGAATCATAGCATAATGTAAAAATATAAACAACAATGTAGAGAGAGTATAATAGCTCGTACAATATTGACAAAATGGAGGATTAAGTTGACCTCAAAATTATATTACTACAAACACATAGAACTACTGGATAAAATTTAATAAATATTCTTTTGAATCTATAGCTGAAAGGACTGCAAATTTGTAAATAAGTAGTAGAAATAAAGAAGTAGAGCAATGAATTATAAAATGACCATGTATGTGAAAGAGAGCATACACAGGGTGATCAGAGCAAGGGTTTGATTATGGATCCCAAGGACTCAGGTACAAATTTTCAGGTTCAGTATGATTTTAGCACATGGAATGACACAAAAGAATAAATTTAGAACTCTCCAATTATTGCAACTCAATGAAAGTTTGAATTAGAAAATCATGTGCATTCTGTTGAATACATTTTTCTGAAAGTTGTCTGCCATATACTAGGTATGCTTGATACCTTGTGCCTACATATAACACAAATTTCGCTTCTACGGTCAAAATTCCCTAATGATGATCTAAATACTTAGATACAAAGATTTAAATATCCACACAATCATCAATGCTTGAATTAAGATATTTAAAATATATATCTAGTTATCTAATTGCTGGTCTGAAAGAGATGATATGCAGATATTTTATTTTTTCTTTTGTTTTTTTCTTTACTCGGGAAGTTATGGGTTTAACCATGAATAAAATACCAGTTTAATTATCATAAAATACAGGATTCCCATATACTACCTCACCAACAACAACTTGCATTGTTGTGGAACATATGTTACATTTGATGTTAGCAAATTTTTATAACTGTGCTCTTCATTAAGGTCTGTAGTTTAATTTAAGTTTCACTGTGTAGTATAGTCTATGGATTGTTTAAAAAATGTATTCTGTTACCACATATACAATCTGACATTTCCCCTTTAATGATATTCAGATACATATTTCATATAATACATATTACTGTTAATTGCATTCACAGTGTTGTGCTACCATCCATCCCCACTCAATACCAAAATATTTCCATCATTCCAAAGAGGAACCTTGTACTTTTATGCCTTAACTTCTCGTTCCCTATACCCACCATATCCCCTAGTAACTTGATTTCTAGTTCTGGCTCTATGAAAATCAACCTCATAATATTATATTATAAGTTATATAGAATTTTAATTCTGTATGCTTATGTTAATTGCTTCAAATCGGTAATATCAGAGAATATTTGCCCTTTTGTGTCTGACTTATTTTACTCAGTGAAAATTGTCTGCAACATTCATCCATGTTGTCATCCGTGTCAAGACTTTATTCCTTTTTTTAAGGCTGAATAATATTTCATTGTATGTATTTATACTTTTTATTATTGATTCTTCCATTGATGGACAACTGAGTTGCTTCCATGTTTTAGCAATTGTGAAATATGTTGCTATGAAGATTGGTGTGCAAATTTCTATGAGATAATATCATCCAATAATTACCAGGTCTACAGCATATATTTGGCAGACATCTTCCACACTCCCCCATTATCAACACAGTACATTTTAGGCATGGATATAGGAATATTACATTATTACTGTTAACCACACTCCATAGGTCACTATAGTTGTATTTTTCCCATGTTTCTCCACATTACAACCACCCTGAAATACTGATGTACATCTGCTCTAGCTGAAAAAGGACACTCCTGCATCTGTAAACATCAACCACTATTCTCATCCACCTCTGAGTTTAATGTGCTATTCAGTCCCTAGATTATTCTATAGCTTTCTGTCACTTGGCATTTACATCTCTAGACTACTGTTTTCAGCCACAACCCCATTTATAAGCCAGCTGTTACTCACTATAATGTGTTACCATCAACTCTGTACATTTCCACACTTTTACAGTAAAGGTAATAAAAACTTTTACATACATTAAATATCAGTAGTCCCTCTCAGTCCTCCTCTTATCTCCTTTAAGAATCCACCACTTACCACCAGGTCTTGAAGATATTTTCCTACCTTTCTTTCCAGAAGCTTTATGGTTCTTGCTTTTATGTTTAGGTTTCTGATTCATTTTGAGTTAATTTTTGCATAAGGTCCTCTTTCCTTCTTTTCCTATGGATATAACCAATTTTCTCAGCACCATTTGTTGAATGAACTGTTCTACCAGAGCTGGGTGGGTTTGACAGGCTAGTCAAAAATGACTTGACCATAGATGTGAGGGTCAGTTTTTTAACCATCAGTTCGGTTCCATTGGTCTATGTCTCTGTCTTAATGCCCGTACCATGCTGTTTTTATAACTGTAGCTAGGTAATACGACTTAGACTAGAAAATAGAGACCTCCAACTTTGCTTTTCCTTTTTAAGATGTTTCTGGCTATTCAGGACCATGTTTTCCTTTTACTTAAAAAATGCTGGTGGAACTTTTATCAGGATTGCATTGAATCTGTACATCAATTTGAGTAGAATTGACATCTTAATGATATTTAGTCTTCCAATCCATGACCATGGAATGTTCTTCCAATTATTTAGGTCTTTTTAAAATTTCTTTTTGCAATGAGTTGCAGTTTTCTGAATACAAGTGTTTTACACCGTTGGTTAAGTTTACTCTTTAATATTTGAGTTTTATCTGTCATATTTTATTTTTACCAGTCTTTTGACACTTTTAATTACCTTTATTGATATAATCTTCATTTCTATACTCTCTTCCAGGGCTCCCTCTCCTGTCTTTTCTTTTTAGGCTGTGGCACACCCTTTAATATTTCCTGCAAAGCAGGTCTCTTGGTCACAATCTCTCTCAGTTTCTGTATACCTGTGAATATTCTAAACTTGCCTTCATTTTTGAAAGACTATCTTGCCAGATATAAGATTCTTGACTGGAAATTTTTCTCTTGCAGTATATATCATTCCACTATCTTCTTGCTTCCATGGTTTCTGATAAGAAATCAGCACTAAATCTTAATGGGTATCTCTTATATGTTTTGCATTGCTTTTCTCTTGCTGCTCTCAGAATTCTTTCTTTGTCTTTGTACTTTGACATTCTGAATTTTTGGTTTCTCGGAGTTGGTCTATTCAGATTATTTCGGGTGGGAGTAGGTCGTGCTTCATGGACATGGATATCTATGTCCTTCAATAGGGTTGGGAATTTTTCTACTATTATTACTTCAAATATTCATTCTGCCCCTTTTCCCTTCTCTACTCCTTCTGGGACACCCATAACACATTTGTTTGCATGCCATTGCTGTCTTTTATTTACCTGAGACCTTGTTCAAATTTTTCCAATCTTTCTTCATCTGTTCTTTTGTATGTTCACTTTCAGAGGACATTTCTTCAAGCTCACCAATCCTTTCTTCTGCCTCCTCAAATCTGCTATTATATGATTCCAAGGTATTTTTAATTTCATTTATTGCACCTGTCTTTCCCATAAGATGTGCTATTTTTCTATGTATGCTTTAAAATTCTTCTTTGTGATCATCCAGTATCTTCTTAATATCCTTAATTTCTTTAGCCATCTCATTGAATTTTTTCAGGAGACTTGTTTGAACATGTATGATTAGTTGTCTCAACTCCTTAATGTCATCTGGAGGCTTATCTTGTTCCTTTAACTGGTCCATGTCTTCCTGTTTCCTGGTGTGTATTGTAATTTTTTGTTGGTGTCCTGGCATCTGGCTTACTAGTGCATTTATTCTGCATGCAGTTTTTCTCTTTAATTTAGGACTTCCTGCCCTTTTTCCCTTGCTGGTTTGAGCCAAGGATGTAGTTGGTGCTATAAGTTGTGGAGATTCAAGATACTCTCTTTTCCCTAAGGTCCAGTGATGCTTATCCCAACTTTCTCCTTTGCCAGGGGTAGGGACAGAGCCATAGCTGTGTGGAATAATGTAACTCATGCAGGCCTAGACTATAGTTGTCCAAAGAGACTGATTAAGCTTCATGCCCCTTTCTCCCCTGCCTGTGGCAAGGATGGAGGAGTAGGTATGGGTAGCAAACTATGCACTGCAAGTCCAAGATGACCACTGTTACCCAGGCAGTCTTCCAATTATTCAGTCTGTGCCAGCTAAATGTACCTGGAGTTACCTGCATAGGCTGGTACAGGGCCCATCCTCCCTGCTAGAGGTGGGGCTGAAGCCTAGGCTAGGGCTGCAGCCCAATATCGGTGAAAGAAACTGGTCTCTACCAGTGATTTTCAGTCAGCCCTGCTTCCCCTCATGCTGGGGCAATCAAAATGGCAGCTACAGTCCTCCTTCTGACTTGGACAGGCTCAAACTTTAGCTGTTCTTAGGGTTATACTTTAGCCACCCTAATTTACTAATCAGAAGATGAAATCAGTGGTCAACAGTCTCTTCCTTCCCTATTTTTGGGAAATGGAGCTTCCAATTCCTGCCACAGAATTGCTCCTGGGGTGACTTGCACTGCCAAAGTAGGACAATCACTGACCTCCTTGGCGTGGCCTGTAATTTCCTGGGGAGGATGGCACAGCTCCCCCCAGCTTCTTCCCTGCCCAAGATGGGCCTGGGGCTTAGGCTAAAGCAGCAATCTGATCTAGATGGAAAAAAGCTGGTCCCTACCAGCACTGCAATTTTCAGTCAGCCCTGGTTACCCTTATGTCAGTCGTGGAGTTAAGATGGTGGCCACTGGCTTCTTTCTGACTTGGATAGGTTCAAACTTTAGCTGTTCTTGGGATTATACTTTAGTCCACCGAATTAACTAAACAGTAGCTGAACTTTGTGCCCAACCATCTCTTCCTCCCCCGTTTTGGGAAGTGGAGCTTTCAGTTCCAGTCACAGAACAGCTCCCAAGGTGGCTTGTGCCTCCAGTGGAGGATGGGCATCAGCCTCTGTGGCATGGAGTGCTCTACTTATGAATCTTCTTTGCATATGGGCAGTCTCCTCCTTCCATTCTTTCAAGGATGTTGCAGGATGCACTTCTGGTCTCCTGGAGCCCCCAAACAAGTGCTCTGGATAGCCAACTGCCCTGTTGCTGGAGCTGATTCTAGAACCTCTTTACTCTGCCACCATCTTGCTGTTTGTCTTTATTGGGCTACCAGGTTAACACAATGGATAATCTTTTCAAAGAACATGAAATTGATTTTGAACTTCGGACCCTGGGTTCCAAAGTGTCTCCAAGTGGTGGAGGGTGGTATGATAGAATCATGCTTATCCTCAACATTGGCGGCCCAGGAAAAATGGCCCAACTTCATTCCTTTTTAAGGCTGAATAATATTCCAATGTATGTATTTATACATTTGATTTATTGATTCCTTAGTTGAGGGACTATTGAGTTGCTTCCATCTTTTGTCAATTGTGAAAAATGCTGCTATGAACATTTGTGTGGAAAGTTTTATTTGTGTCCCTGCTTTCCATTCTTTGGGGGTATTTACTTGGTATTGGGATTACCAGGTCAAATGGTAGTTCTATGTTTAGCTGCCTAACAGTCTTTCACAGTGGCTACACCATTTTACAGTGCCAGTAGCAGGAGTACCCTTATTTCTCCACATTCTCTTCCAAATTTATTATTTTCAGTTTTATTTTTAGTAGTACTATTCTAATGGGTGTGAATTTGTATCTCATTGTAGTTTTGATTGCATTTCCATGAGGGCTAATGATATTGAGCTTCTTTTCAAGTGCTAACTGGCCCTTTGTATATCTTCTTTGCTGAGATGTCTGTTCAAATTTGCACATTAATTTTTTTTTTATTTTGTTAAGTTGCAGGATTTCTTTATATATTCTAGATAGAACCACATTTATCAAATATGTGGTTTCCAAATGTTTTCTTCCATTCTTAAGAAAGTGTCCTGTAATTTGCAAATACCTTTCTGCATCATTTGAGTTGATCATGTTTGTTTTTTCCTTCATTCTATTAATATGGTGTAGTTAATGAATGATTTTCTTATTTAAATCACCCTTGCATACTAGGAATAATTCCCACTTTTTCATGGTGTGTAACTCTCTTAATATGTGGTTGGATTCCATTCATAGTATTTTGTTGAGGATTTTTGCATCTATATTCCTAAGAGAGATTGGTCTATAGTTTCCTTTATCTGGTTTTGGTATGATGGTGCTGTTGGCTTTGTCAAATGAGTTAAGGAGTGTTCTCTCACCTTCAATTTTTGAGGAGAATTTGAGCAGAATTGGAGTTAAGTATTCTTGGAATGTTGTTAGAATTCCCCTTTGAAGATTTCTAGTCCTTGGGCTTTCTTTGTTGGGAGGTTTTGATTACTGATTCAATCTCTTTACTTGTAATTTGTTTATTGAGATCTTCTCTTTGTTCTTGGTCAATGTAGGTAGTTTGTGTGTTTCTGAAAATTTGTTCATTTCATCTAGCTTACCTAATTTGTTGACATAGAATTGTTCAAAGTATAATCTTATAGTCCTTTTCATTTCAGCGGTTGATAGAAATGACTCCCTTTCTGTTTCTAATTTTTCTTCTTTGTATCTTCTATCTTTTTTTCTTTGTCAGTCTCACTGAAGTTTTTTTTTCAGTTTTACTGGCCTTTTCAATGAACCAACTTTTGCTCTTATTGATTCTATTTTGTTGTTGTTGTTGTTGTTATTTCATTTATGTGGTCTCTAATCTTTCTTATTTCCTTCCTTGTTCTCCCTTAGTGTTTAGTTTGCTTTTCTTTTTCTAATTCTTCCAGTTTAGTTTCATTTATGTGGGCTCTAATCTTTCTTATTTCCTTCCTTATTCTCCCCTAGTGTTTAGTTTGCTTTTCTTTTTCTAATTCTTCCAGTTTTTCTAATTTGAAGTCTTTCTTCTTTTTAATGTTAGCATTTAGAGCTATATATTTCCCCATCAACATTGCCTTCACTGCATCCTATATGATTTGGAATATTGTATTTTCATTTTCATTAACCTCAAGATATTTCATACTTTTGATACTATTTCCTCTTTAACCCATTAATATTTTTCAGAATGTGCTGTTTAATTTACACATATTTTTTAATTTCCCATTTCTCCTTCGGATATTGATGTTTAGCTTCATTCAGTTGTTATCAGTGAACGTACATATTATGATTTCAATGTTTTTTTATTTTATTGAGACTTGTTTTGTGACCCAACATATTGTCTATACTAGAGAATGATCAATGAGCTCACAAGAAGAACATGTACCCTGTTTTTGTTGGGTACAGTGTTCTATATCTGTCTTAAAGTCAAGTTGTTTTAATGTTTCATTCAAGTCTTGTACAACCTTACTGATCTTCTGAAGAGATGTTCTATCCATTATTGAGAGTGTTGTATTAAAGTCTCTTACTATTAACAGAGAGCCATGCATTTCTCCATTAAAATCTGTCAGTGTTTTCTTCAGATATTATGTGGATATGCTGTTAGGTGCATATATATTTATCCTTGCTATATCTACCTGGTTAATAGTCCCCTTTATCAGTGTGTAATGACCATTTTTGTCCCACATATCTGTTTTGACTTAGAATCTATTTTACCTGATATTATTATAGCCACCTCAGCTCTCTTTGATTACTACTTGCGTGATATATATTTTCCCCCCTTTCATCATGAGTCTACTGGTATCTTTGAATTTAAGGTGAGTCTTTTGCAAATAGCATATCGTTGGGCTGTGCATATTTATCCATTCTGCCAATGTCTGCCTTTTTACTGTAGAGTTTAATCCATTTTTATTTAATGTCACTACTAATAATTTGGGACTTTTTTCTGCCATTTTACTATTTAGCCTTTTTAAGTCTTTTACCTTTTTTGTCCCTCACATCTGCAATGTCTACTTTTTTATATATATGTTTTTTGCTCTTTACTATATTGAGTGCCTTCTCATTTCTATCTGAATGTATTCTTCAACTGTTTTCCTTGTGGTTTCTATGGGGTTAAAATTTAATATCCCTAATATATAACAATCATATCTGGTTTTGTAACAATAACTTCAATAGCATGCCTAAATACTTATCCTATAACCCTTGTCTCCCACCAATTTTTTACACTTGTTACCTCATATATCATACATTTTATGTACAAAAATATATAATCATCATTACTTTATATGCATTCGCTTTCTAGTACCTATGGGATATAAGAAGTGGACTCACATACCAAACAATACAGTACAATAATACTGGCATTTATAATTTCCCAAATGGTTACCTTTACCACAGGTCTTTTAAACCACAACCCAATGATTGTGAATGAGCAAAAAATTCTGAAATATTCAATATTCCTTTGGAGGAACTTTGAAAGCTGTAAGAAATAAAAACAAACAAACTTTAAAAGACTAATAGAACAAAGGAAAACTATTGTAATACATAACTATAAAGTATAATTCATTACACCTTTCTTTCTTTCCTGAAGTGGGGATTTGGCATACAGTGGAAGGGATTGAGCATTGTTCATAGTTTACATGGCAACTTTGCTTTTAGTCAGTGATATACATAATAATAGAATATTTCACAATTGATGGTGCCTTAAAATTGATGAAATTTGGTATCTCTCCCCCACCCTCAGGTTATTCTTAAATATCCAAAAAACTCAAGGGAGTCTAAAAAGAAAGTGGCAGAATTAATAGGAGAATTTGGTACTCTCGCTGAGCAAATGGAAAAATATTTAAAAATACATAGACTACCTTTATCATAGCATTATCACATGAAAATCATGGACAAATATTATGTCAGCCATAATAGTTCTAAAATTTAACTGTGAAGAGAATAATTATCATGAAAATAGAATAAGTATAAAGAAAATTATAAAAATTTGTAGGGAAAATATATAATACAATACAAATTATTGAAAAGCTATTTTTTTAGAATAAGAATTGCAATTAGAGCATGAGCATATTTGTGTGTATGCATAGATATACATATTTATTATGGAAATAATCATTCATTAATTCATTTATGAATCACTTATTTATTTGCCTATATTCCCCAGGCATGTAGAATATTGAAGGAAGCTTATTTTTAAGTTAGGGTACTTGCTCAAGATAAAGAGGTGTTCAATCAAAGATAAAAATGGTTAGAATGAGAAAAAAGTTAAAAGCAAAATAATACATTGATCAAATGATCCCATTTTTGTATGTTCTATAGTGTATATATTTGTCAAAAAACATTTTTTTTTGAGGGATATCTTTTACAGAACTACAGGCATGCTATATATCTGTTTTAAAATGAAAAAAGTTAAGTTGCAGAATATTTTTGTTAATGATGCCACTATGTCAGTAAAAATGAACAAAAATGAAAAAAGGAAAATGTTTACAAATGTGTGTTTGTACCACTGGTTTGTTAACATATACACTAATCTGTTAATATCATACATCATGGGAAGAATATTTAAAAAATTATGTTTGCTTCTGTATTAGTTTCACACATTTCAACCAGAAGAATTTTAAACAAGTATATATAGACATATTTTAAACAAATCAATTTTATTGATACATATTAATAAAGTATGGAATTCAACAAAGTGTACAATCAATGGAGTTTGGAATAATCGCATAGTTGTGCATTCATCACTTCATCATTATTAGAGCATTTTTATTATTTCAATAATAATAATAAACAAAAACTAAAGGAACAAACAAGAAAATTCTTGACCTCTCAATGTCTCTATGCCTTTCCTGTTGTACCTTGTTGCTCTTTCTGGCTATTCTTGCACAATTATTTATTTATTTATTTATTAAGCAGTTTTATTGAGATATATTCACATACCTTATGATCTATCCAAAGTGTACAATCAGTGGCTTTTAGTATAATCACAATGCTGTGCATTCATCACCAAAAATAATTTTAGAACAATTTCATTACTCCAAAAAGAAAAACTCCACCCCACTTAGCAATCCTTCCCCAGACTTACATAACCACCAATCTAATTTCATTTTTATAAATTGATTTACATTTATATTTTACATAAATAGAATCATGCAATATGTAGTACTTTGTATCTGCTTTCTTTCATTTAGCATAATGTGTTTTTTGTCTGATATTAACATCTTGAAACATTAACATACATTTGTTCTGTTTCAAAGAAAGACAGTCTTATATATGCAATTTTACCTCTATTTATATTTCACATGTGGTTTTACTATGCTATAAAGCCCATATTACATTTTTTTAGCTTTCCTTAGACTTTCCCTTTAAACCACCCTTATACCCGCATAATAGTTCTACGAGTTACTAACATTATGTTGGACGTTTACCTTTTCTATTCATTTCCAAATATTAACACACATCCTTTGTACCAATTCTGCACAAGTTAACCTTCAGCTTTCCATTCTGCTGCCCAGGGGTTCTTAATCTTTTCTGTTCCATGGACCCCTTTGCCAATCAGGTGAAAATCACAGCCCTGTTACTAAGTCCACATTATACTGTATGTTATTTATTAAATCTATCACACGTTCACCAACAGGTCCCCACAAGAATAATAATTTTTTTGAATTTCATTTCAAGCTTTAGAACTCCTTGCATTTTCTTCATCAGTCCAGTGATCATGTTTATTTTTTTTCCTTCTGTTTGTTAATGTGGTGTATAATGTTATTTGATTTTCTTATGTTGAACCACCCTTGCATACCAGGAATCCATCCCACTAGGTCCAGATGTGTAAGACTTTGGATGTGCTGTTGAATTCTATTGGCAAGTAATTTGTTTAGAATTTTTGCATCTTTGTTCATTAGAGAGATTGGTCTGTAATTTTCTTTTCTTATAGTATCTTTATTTGGCTTTGGTATTAGGGTGATGTTGGCTTCATAAAATGTGTTGGATAACTTTCCCTCTTCTTCAATTTTTTGAAAGAGTTTAAACAGGATTGATGTTAATTCTTCTCAGAATGCTTGGTAGAATTCACCTGTACAGCCATCTGTTTCTGGACTTTTCTTTGTTGTGAGATTTTTGATGACTGATTCAATCTCTTTAAATGTGATTGGTTTATTAAATTCTTGTATTTCTTGTAGCATCAGTGTAGGTTGTTCATGCTTTTCTAGGAATTTATCCATTTCTCCTAGGTTGTCCAGTTTGTTGGCATAAGTTTTCTCATAATATCCTTTTATGATCCTTTTTATATCTGTGGGATCAATCATAACTTCACCCCTCTCATTCCTGATTTTATGTATTTGCATCTTCTCTCTTTTTTTGTTAGTCTAGCTAGGGACTTTCAATTTTATTGATCTTCTCAATTAACCAGCTTTTAGTTTTGTTGATTTTCTCTATTATTTTTGTTCTCAATTTCATTTATTTCTCCTCTAATCATTTTTATTTCCTTCCTTCTGATTGCTTTGTGAAAGGTTTGCTATTCTTTTTCTAGTCTTTCCAGTTGTTCTGTTAGATCTTTGATTTTAGCATTTTCTTCTTTTTTTAATATAGGCATTTAGGATTATAAATTTCCCTCTCAGGACTGCCTTCACTGTGTCCCATAAGTTTTGATAAGTTGTGTTCTCATTTTCATTTGTTTCAATATATTTACTAATTTCACTTACAATCTCTTCTTTGACCCACTGATTATTTAGGCATGTGTTGTTCTCTGTGAATTTGCCTCTTTCCTGTCTATTATTGATTTTCAGTTTCATTCCCTTGTTATTTGAGAAGGTGCTTTGTATAATATCGATTTTTTAAATATTTTTTTTGAGACCTGCATTATGACCTAACATGTGGTCTAGCCTGGAGAAAGATCCATGAACACTAGAGAAGAACGTATAACCTGCTGAGTTTTGGTGCATTGTTCTGTATATGTCTATTAGATCTAGACTTTTATCATATTGTTCAAGTTCTCTGTTTCCTTGTTGATCTTCTGCTAGTTTTTCTATCTAATGATGTGAGTTGTGTGTTGAAGTCTCCAGCTTTTATTGTAGAGATGTCTATTTCTTCCTTCAGTTTTGCCATAGTTTGCTTCATGTATTTTGGGCATCCTTGTTAGGTGTGTAAATGTTTATGACTGCTGTTTCTTCCTGGTGGATTGTCCCTTTCATTAATATATATTGGCATTCTTTATCTCTTATAACTTTTTTGCATTTAAAGTCTATTTTGTCCAATACCAGTGTAGATATCCCTGTTCTTTTTTGGTTACTGTTTGCATGGAGTGTCTTTTTCAAACATTTCACTTTCAGCATCTGTTAAGATATGCTCTTGAAATAAAATTATCTTTTACATAAGTGAAGTCTTAAATAATTTAAGCCACCTGAGTATATTACTTCTTGTGAGAATATACATTCACTGTCAGCAATATGCAGAATAGGACATTAACACATAATATAATAAGGGCATAAATATCACTTTTCACTTTCATATCATTGGTCTGATTGAAAGTTGAATGGACAGTCAAAATCTGACTCAAAATGTGATAACATGGTGGCAAGTTCCATGGAAAAATGTTTCTAAGTTCAGAAGGTAGGTAGGAGCGGAGAAATGGGGAAAGTGCATTTTACCCTTGTATAACATGGAACCTCATGTTTTTCCAATCTTAGCCTGGCTTTAAATTAATTGCTGGAGAAGGAAGTTGATATAAATGCACAGGACTAATAAAGAAGATTGACAGATACAGAGACCGATAGTGATGGAGAGACAGAGAGAGAGAGAAAGGAAGGTGAAGATAAAGGCTATAATAAGGAATTGGCTCAATTGATTATGGATTCCAAATTCATAGGGCAGGCAAGAGGCTGAAAATTCCACTGAGAATGCTGTTGAATTTTTGGGTCTGAATTTCTCAGGCTGGAAATTCAGGGAAGAATAGACGATGTAATTTTGAGAATAATTATGTCTGACATTTGACCCTCAGTTCATTTGATGAAGAACTTCAGATGGTGTATCAGGCTTACCCACATTGTAAGTATAATGTACTTTAGTTAAAGTCAACAGGTGACAGATGTTAATTCCCTCTATGAAATATATCTAAAGTAATAACTGGGGTAATGTTTACAAATAAATGGATACCATAAACTAGCTAAGTTGACACATAAACTTGACCAACATAAACTCTATCTCCTTAAACCATACTTAATCTCCAAGTAACAACCTAAACCAGCTTTGGTTCAACCCACTAGGACCAGTTGAGGTACTTGCTGAGGACAAAGGGAATATAGAATGGGTAGTGGGAAATGTAGATATAAATAAAAATTACAACCACTTGCCAAAAAGAAAACAAGAGATTTCTTTCATATTTTGTTGTGAATATTTTAGTGTGTACATTTACACATATTTATATTTACATATATATATATATGCACAGAAACCCACACATCTCTAAATTCTTTGATTTCTTCCAATTTCTTTTTTTTTTTAATTTATTGAAATATATCACTCATACATAAACATACATAAACAATAAATATATAGCAATATTTGTGAAATTACAAAACAAATATACATAACATCATACAGGGCTGTCATACCACACCTTATCATCAATACCCTGCATTGTTGTTAAATATTTTTAACTAATGATTAAAGAGCATTCTCAAAATATTACTACTAACCAAAGTATTTTGCCTCAAACCACCTTATTATTATTAATTTTATGTCAATTATACAAGAACATACATAAAAAATAAATGTATAGTAAAAGTTGTGAACTAACAAAGCAAACATTTATAACATTGTACAGGGGTCCCATACATCAACCCTCCACCAACATCTTCATTGTCATGAGATATTTGTTACACATTATGAAACAATATATTCTCAAAATCATACTACAAATTATACTCTTTATCTTACATTTAGTGTATTTTTCCTATTATTATTTTTTAAATATATTTTTCTGACAGAAGTTGTAAACTTACCAAACAATCATGCACGTGTGCAGAATTCCCAACCAACAACCCTCTATCAACACACCACACAATGGTGGGACATTTGTTATAGATTATGACATAGTGTCCTCCGATTATTACCAGATTCACAGTGTACATTGAACACACATTTTCAATACTCCCCCATTATCAGCATAGTACGTCTTTGGCATAGATGCATGAATATTACATTATTATTGTTAACTACACTCCATATGTCACTCTAGTTGTATTTTCCCCATGCCTCTCCACATTCCCACCACCATGCAGTATTGATGTGCATCTGTTCTAGCTCACAAAGGACACTCTTGCATCTGTACTATCAAACAGTATTCTCATCCACCTCTGGGTTTAATGTACTATTCAGTCCCAAGATTACTCTCTAGCTTTCTTTCAATAAGCATTTACATCCCTAGACTAATATTTTCAGCCACATCTCCATTTATAAACCAGCTGTTTCTCAATATAATGTGTTACCATCAACTCTGTACATTTCCACACTTTTACAGTAAAGCTAATTAAAAGTTCTATACATTAAATAACAGTAGTCCATCTCAGTCCTCCTCTTATCTGCCTTAAAAATCCACCACCTACATTTCCTTACAGAAGCTTTATGGTTCTTGCTTTTATGTTTAGCTTTTTGATTCATTTTGAGGTAATTTTTGCATAAGGTGTGAGATAAGGGTCCTCTTTCCTTCTTTTGCTATGGATAAACAATTTTCTCAGCACCA
Source organism: Cabassous unicinctus (assembly GCA_029593785.1). Lineage (NCBI taxonomy): Eukaryota > Metazoa > Chordata > Mammalia > Cingulata > Chlamyphoridae > Cabassous > Cabassous unicinctus. Next base: position 25,966 of record JAQZBX010012928.1, read on the forward strand.
TTTGTTGAATGGCCTGTTCTACCAGAGCTGGGTGGGTTTGACAGGCTAGTCAAAAAAGGCTTGACCATAGATGTGAGGGTCTGTTTTTTAACCATCATTTTGGTTCCGTTGGTCTATTTCTCTGTCTTTATGCCAGTACCATGCTGTTTTTATTACTGTAGCTAGGTAATATGAATTAAAGACTGGAAAATAGAGTCCTCCAACTTCGCTTTTCCTTTTTAAGATGTTTCTGGCAATTCAGGACCATGTATGCTTCCAAATGTGCTTGATAATCATGTTTTCCTTTTATTTAAAAAATGCTGGTGGTATTTTTATCAAGATTGCATTGAATCTGTACATCCATTTGAGTAGAATTGACATCTTAATGATATTTAGTCTTCCAATTCATGAGCATGGAATGTTCTTACAATTATTTAGGTCTTTTTAAAATTTCTTTTCGCAATGAGTTGCAGTTTTCTGAATACAAGTGCTTTACATCATTGGTTAAGTTTACTCTTGAATATCTGGGTTTTATCTGTCATATTTTATTTCACCAGTCTTTTGACACTTTTAATTACCTTTATTGATATAATCTTCATTTCTATACTCTCTTCCAGGGCTCCCTCTCCTGTCTTTTCTTTTTAGGCTGTGGCACACCCTTTAGTATTTCCTGCAAAGCAGGTCTCTTGGTCATAATCTCTCTCAGTTTCTGTATACCTGTGAATATTCTAAACTCGCTTTCATTTTTGAAAGACAATATTGCTAGATATAAGATTCTTGACTGGAAATTTTTCTCGTGCAGTATATATCATTCCACTATCTTCTTGCCTCCATGGTTACTGATGAGAAATCAGCACTTAATGGGTATCTCTTATATGTTTTGCATTGCTTTTCTTTTGCTGCTCTCAGAATTCTTTCTTTGTTTTTGTACTTTGACATTCTGAATTTTATGTTTCTCATAGTTGATCTATTCAGATTATTTCGGGTGGGAGTAGGTCGTGCTTCTTGGACATGGTTATCTATGTCCTTAAATAAGGTTGGGAAATTTTCTTGTACTATTTCTTCAAATATTCCTTCTGCCCTTTTTCCCTTCTCTTTTCCTCCTGGGACACCCACGGCACTTATGTTTGCACATCTCTTGCTGTCCTTTAGTTCCCTGGGACCTGGTTCATATTTTTCCAATCTTTTCTTCATCTGTTCTTTTGTTTGTTCATTTTCAGAGACCATTTCATCAACCTCACCAATACTTTCTTCTGCCTCCTCAAATATTCTTTCATATGATTCCAGTGTATTTTTAATTTCATGTATTCCAATGTTCATTCCCATAAATCTGCTATTTTTCTATGTATGCTTTCAAATTCTTTGTACTCATCCAATGCCTTCCTAATATCCTTAATCTATTTAGCCATCTCCTTGAATTTATTAAGGAGATTTGTTTAAACATCTATGATTAGTTGTCTCAACTCCATTATGTTATCTGGAGGCTTATCTTGATCTTTTAACTGGGCTATTTCTTCTTGTTTCTTGGTATGGATTGTAATTTTCTGTTGGTGTCTTGGCATCTGGCTTTCTTGAATATTTATTCTGGGTCCAATTTTTCAAATTAATTAAGGATTTCCTGCCTTTTCTCCCTTGCTGGCTGGGTAGTAGAAGTCAAGGATGAAGTTGGCACTAGAAGCTGTGGAGGCTCAAGCGGCACTCTTTGCCCCAAGGACCATTGAAGATTCTCACTACTTTCTCCTTTGCCCTGGGTTGGGACAGAGCCACATCTGTGTGGAATAATCCAACTCATGCAGACCTAGACTGTCGTTGCCAGAGAGACTGATGAAGCTTCAGTCCATTTTTCCCTGCTTGGGGCGGGGATTGATCTGCAGGTATGGGCAGCAATCTATGCATTGCAGGTCCAAGATGACTACAGTTGCCCGAGTAGACTTCGGATTATTCAGCCTTTGTCAGCTAAATATACCTGAAGTTACTTGGAGAGGCTGGTGCAGGGACTGCCAGCTTCCTCCTGCAAGAGGTTGGGCTGAAGCCTTGGCTAGGGCTATAGGCAAATCTGGGTGAAAGAAACCATTCTCTACTGTCACTGTGATTTTCAGTCAGCTCGGCTTCCCCTCATGTTGGGGATGGAGTCAAAACTGCAGCTACAGTCCTGCTTCTGACTTGGACAAGCTCAAACTATAGCTCTTCTTAGGGCTATACTTTAGCCAGCTGAATTTACCAACTATTACCTGAATTTGGTGACCAGCCATTTCTTCCTCCCTTGTTTTTGGGAAATAGAGCTTCCAAATCCTGCCACAGAATTGCTCCTGGGGTGGCTTTTGCTGCTGAAGTAGGATGATCAACGGTCTATTTAAAGTATCCTGTAATTTACCAGAGCAGCTGGAGTAGCTTCTCCAGCTTCCTACTTGCCCGAGGTGGGCCTGTGACTTAGGCTAGAGCTGTAATCTTATTTAGATAGAAAGAAGCAGGTCCCTCCCAGCACTGTGATTTTCAGTCAGCCCTGCTTCCCCTCATGTCAGGCAGAGTTAAGATGGTGGCTACCAGCCTCTTTCTGACTTGGACTGGTTCAAACTTTAACTGTTCTTAGGATTATGCTTTAGCCTGCCGAATTTTCTAATCAGTAGCTGAGGTTGGTTCCCAACCGTCTCTTCCTCCTCCGTTTTTGGGAAGTGGAACATCCAATTCCAGCCACGGAACAGCTCCTGAGGGAGCTTGTGCCTCCAGTAGATGATGGGAACCGGCCTCCCTGGCATGGAGTGCTCTACTTATGAATGTTCCCTTTAGAAGGGCAGTATCTTCCTTCCAATCATTCAAGGGTAATGCAGGATGCACTTCTGGCTCCTAGATCCCCCAAACAAGTGCTCTAGATTGCTATGGGAGATCACCAACTGCCCTATAGAAGGAGCTGATTCTAGGACCTCTTTATTCTGCCGCCATCTTGCTGATTGTCCCCATTTCTATTTATATAATGATAATTTTATTAACATTATATCCTCTTCAATGGAAAAGTTTAGCATACTAAATTGTTTCCAAATTATTTATATCAGTTCCACAGAAGTATGACATTGTTTTTTCTCAAATGTTTTCTCTCTTTAACTCTCACTGTCTCCCCATTATTTTGCTCTTTGTATCTAACAGGTTGTTGGAGGTTAAATTATGTAACCTCTCAGAAGACCTTTCGTAATCTCAATCTGACTTCCTGTGGGTGTGAACTCATTTGTAAGAGGATACTTTGATTAAGTATTATCAGTTAATGTATAGACTCATTTGTGGGTAGGATCCTGTAGGATCCTATTTGTGTATGGTTGAACCTGAATTAGGAGGCTCTTAAAGGATTACTGGAGGCCTTATAAATATAAAAAAGTCAGAGATTCCACAAGCAAGAGTTAAAACAAGAAATCAGGGTATGCAGAAGAGCAAATACGAGGTGGTGATCTAGGATATTGTATGAGACAGGAAACAGGGAGCAAGCAATGGAATCCAAAAGATTATGGCAAGCCAACACCAGAATGCTACAAAGATTTTGGAGAAGAGCACCTCAGGTGGTACTGGTTTTTTGTCTGGTGGGTGGAACCAGAGCTTCAAACCTGAAATATCTGAACCATTAGTATTCTTTCCTGGTTTGGGTTGTTGCAATTTTCCATTAACTTTAATCACAAAAATAGTAGTAATAAGAGATGTGCTATGTGTTCTCTTGGATTCCAGACATATTCTTCCTATTTTCTTTGTGTAGTAATACTTCAAGTTTCCCTTAAGGCAATCAGAATCAATCATACTAGCCAAAGCAGTGACTCTGCTTTGCCTGTTGATTCAAAGTCATAGTAATCTACAATGACTGGGTAGAAGTCATAACTTCCAATTCAAGGGAAATATTGTTGTGTTTCCTTTGGAAGAATTCCTCCCTCAACATGTAGAAGTGCACAGCAAAAGATCATGGAGACAGAAAACAAAAATATTGTTTCTGGATAACTGGAGTAATAGTAAGTGGTTCAACTCCCAGTTTTGCCTCTCAATTTCTGCAACCATTAATTCTGGCCACAGGAGACACAGCACTATCTGTTGGAAACTGACTTAAAACATAAACTGCTTCTTGTAAAATGTGCACCAGCCTTGCAAAATATTTCCACCTAGATGTCACCATAACTGAGTTTTCAAAAGGCCATTCCACCATTCTTTCAATCCAGATGTTACAGAGTGATGGAGAACATAGTAAAACCAGAGAACCTCATGAAGATGGGTGCATTGCTGTGCTTCATTTGCTGTGAAGTGAGTACCTTGATCAGAAATACTGCTGTGTGAAATACCATGATGGTGAGCAAGGCATCTTGTAATCCACTGATGGTGGTTTTGGCAGAAGGTTTGTGTGCAGGGGATACCAATTCATATCCAGAGTAAATGTCTATACTAGTAAGAACAAAATGCTGCATCTTCCATCATAGGAGTAATCTAATCTAATCATCTGCCAAAAGTATCAGGCTAATCACTTCAGTCAAAAGGGTGTATGCCGAACTGAGTTATTGTCTTTGCTACTGGCATATAGGTTACTAAAGAAAAACTGTGACCAGGTTTGCCATGAGGGGTGGATGGACATGTTGCTGAATCTATGCAAAACCTCCGTTCCTACCACATTGGTTAATTTGTCCAAGAGCCCATTGTACAATGACAGATGTGGATATTGAAAGAGCCTGGCTGCACTCCACAGAAAGGATTATCCTATTCTCTTGATTAAAAAATCTCAACCTGGTCTGATCACACTTTTGTGAGCAGTTACATGGGAGAGATAGATATTTACTTTTCTGCCCATTCAGAAAGTTCAAGTCTATCCACATACCTGTCTCCCAGACCTCCTTGTCACTGATTTTCCAATCATGTCCTTCCAACTCCCTGACCATCCAGCCAAACAAATGGTAACCATGTATTCCAATTCAGTGAATTTTCTGATCATTTCTCCTTAAAGAGAAATGAAAAACACTATTTGAAGTTCTGCCACTTAAAAAGATTTCCTTTCACCACTGTCCTTCAGGGACATACAAGAAAAGGGCTGTAAAGACTTCAGGTGGTGAGTGCACGTTGCACACAAGTGCCTGAGATTTCATGCCCAATTTTCTCTTCTTCAGTCAAGTGACCACAGAAAACCTACTGAAAGGACCTGGCTGTGGGCTGGGAGACACAAGGTTATGTCACAGGAGTGAGGACCATAGGCATTGTGCCAGTTCCTCATGTAACTTACTTTTGCCTTCAGTGCTTGCTTGAACCCATTCTTGTATAGGTCACATCTATTTGGTGATGGAGTGCTGCTGTGCATGCTCAACTTTATGGCTCAGTGGGTCAGATAATACCCAGTTCATGATGGGAAGCTCAGTCTCATGGTAACTTGGTGGCACAATCAATTGCTCAATCCCTTTTTTTACCCAGTAGAAAGCCAAAAGCTGTTTCTCAATCGAGTTGTAGTTATTTAGAGAGGATTCAGGGCCTTGCTCTAAAAATCCTCATCTTCTAAACTGAGATTCACTATTGGGGTATGCAAATGCCGAAACCACAATTATGTCAGGCAATTTGCCTGACAGTATGCAAAAAATATATTTTTTCAAGGATTGTCCTTGAAAAAAATTATTATAATTCTGAAAAATGGAAAAGAACCTAGAATGAGTTGTTCTGGAAAACTTGTTTTATAGCCATAGAACTATAACCTTAAATGGTGAAATATTGGAAATAGCATATATTTACAAAAAAATTTGGTGAAAGCACTGACATTATTGTAACAAAATGGACCTAAGTAAATGGAATTAAAATGAGATATATAAATAATTATTGAGATAAAAAATAGATTCATACATATTTAAGGTAAAAATAGTATCTGATAAGGTATATATCCCAATATACAAGTGTGTTTTTAGTTTAATGTTGATGTGTTTGTAAATATTACATATCATATACATTCTATATATTTGCAGGAACACTATGGAAGCATATGCTTGAAAATAATAGTATTTGTTATTTCTTTTTAACGTTTTTTTTTCCTTACTCTTTTTATAATGTGCTTCTGCATTTGCTCATTTGATCACATGTCATAGCTACACATAATTTATTCATTTTTGAGAAAACTGATAAAGTAGAAAAGGGAGAAAAGTCACCATTTAAATTACCTTACAGTTTAAAAATTACTTAAAAGGAAGTGGTCTAGCATTTAAAAAACTGGATTCTTATTTTTTTTCCTACCTGTTTCACGGTTGTTTCCTGTCCCTAAAAGCTGAGTCCCCACAATTTAAAGTGTTATGTATGTTTTTTTCCCGAAGTTAATTCCACAAATGATCCATGGCAATTTTTGAACCTGGTCACCAAGGACCCTTGTTTATTCATTTGGTTGGGGATTGACCAATAAAGGAAATACCAAGTTTGAAACTGCAAAACTTTCTCTGAACAAAGATAGGACAGAAAATCAACTCTTTCATGGCTAGCAGGAGTTATTTTTAAGTCAATTTGGGTAATTAATTAAAGATAGAAATTAGAACTCATTCAAGGCTGTTCAAGCTTTTCACCAGGGCAGCAGAAATGGTCCTTTATGCAACTTCAGATGGTCTGATGTAACTGTCAAGTGTGGACCTACCTTATAAGGGAACATCCCACCTCTCAGGCAAACTATGAGCAAGTCTATGTACATTCTCTATAATAGTGACTGAATCCCTAGTATTTAATTCTTACATTTGGTCAAATGATCAGATCTGATCCAGTCCCCACTTCAGCAAGGAGTAATATTTCAAAGCGATTTGTTGTTGTAGATTTAATCATGTACCCCATAAAAATGTGTTGAAGACTTTTTCCACATTACTGTTGATGTGATTCCATTTTTAAATAGGCACATTGAAGGCGCTATTATAACTTGAGGTGTAGACTCATTTGTGAATAGGATCTTTGAAGGTCCTCATTAGATGAGAACAAATTAAATCATGGTGGGCCCTTTTCTATATCACTGGAGTTTTTAAAAGGCAGAGAATATTCTGATGCAGAAAGCCAGAAGAAACCTAAAGACAAACGAAGCCAAAGAATGAAATAGTCATCACATGAATAGGCAGAGATGCAAGCCATAGAACCTAAAGGAATTAGGCAACTTACTATAGAAAAAAGTATGACTATCAAAATTTGATTTATGATTTTATTGGATAAAAGAGTGATACAAAAATTTTCCAGTGTTTAAGCCAAACCATTTTATGGTATTTGTCACAAAAGCACTGGCAGACAAGGACAATAGTAAAACTTTCACAAAATAATGTAATTGGAAGCACTAGGAAAATTGCAAGAAGGTTTTCTTTTGGGAAGCTCTTGCAATTTGCTTAGTTAGTGTAGTATTTAGTGTGTGCTCATTGAGAAGATATCTATCAAGAAGAATTTGAGAAAAATTCAAAACTGAAAAGTCCCTGACTTCTGGTTTTAATATCTTACTGAGAGATACAACAAAGAGACAAAATTGGGAACAATGAATATACACCTATTCCTATTCTTGACAGATATGCAAAGACAAGCAGCTAACCCCACTTTTGTCCAGAGTAGAAATAGGGTATATAATCATAATAGTGCTTCTCATAATAAGATACACATCACTAAATAAATGCATTCAAAGAACAAATGTCACAATATTAGACTCAATGATTTAGTAAATTAAATGAGAAAATTCAATGTCATAGTACTTTTATGATACATACCAAATAAGAATAATTTAGCTGTTTATGGGAAATCTGATTGGATTTTTTTCATTAAAATTTTCTTTGACATTTTGTACATGTCTGAATTTGTGTTACTTATGGACACTATTCCAATAAAAAATCACAGTCTTAATTCAAATAAATGTACTTTTTTAGAGTAATGCTTAGAAAGGAGTTGGTTCTTTTGAAAGGCATCCACCCCATTTAACAGAGGTTCATCAGGTTCCAAGAGCAATAGATGTTTAAACCTAAAACTCAGGCATTGAGTATTTGCAGTGGATGGAACTAGTGTTTGGGGACCATAGATAAGTAGGAAAGCAGACAGAACAGAAAAAAAGAATATTCCAGGTAGACACTCGATTTAAAGTGATTATTTCAATAACTGGACAAACATATTAGTTAGAGTATTTTTAAAAAAAACATGGAATTACTACATACAAGGTGTATTTTACCTTATTCTTGACATTCCAAAGAGCAATACTTATTAGATATGAAGCAATTAGGTGTTCTCGAAAATATTCATGAGGGTATATTTATTGAGTTCAAGGATCTAACTCAGAAAAAAGAAAGAAATATGCATAATAGGGATCAGCAAGAAAAAAGCACTCGGGAATTAGAATAAAAGGGTGAGAGGAAATATGTGTGAGGTTTTAAGAAAAGTTTCATGACATTTTTTAAATAATGTAAGGTAAAATGTACACATTTCACAAAGAAGTCTTCTAATAAGTTGAGGCAAAAATTGATAAACTTTGGCAAAAACTGTTTCATTATAATGGTGAGGGCAATAAATGTGATTTTAACTAGATGAACAAAGAAATGTGACAAACTAAAAAGAAAATGGTTGCATTTTAGAACAATGAAAGTGTTAAGTGAAAATTATTAGATACTATGAGAAAAGCACATTTTTATGTTCCATGTATACTAAGTACTTTACTTAATCAACAATAGATGAAATATATTATCATTATTTCTGTATTAGAAATTGCATAATGAAGTCACAGAGAACAAACAGAGATAGGGGAAAATGATCAGAACTTTAAAGTTGATTTTTTTGCACTTGGTGATATTAATGACAGAATGTTATCATGTATTTCACTTTAATTTCAGAGATGAAGAATATAAAAAAATTGGGAATATGCCATACAACCCTGCACATAGCACTTCCAAAGCCTAACATTTTAAGTAATGATTGTAACTTTAGGGAGATTTACATGAGAGAGAGACAGAAAAGAGTGAATAGAAATGTAGTAAAAGAAAACACAAAATATTGAAATTGTAATAATGCTAAAACTCATATCAAAACAAAAGATACGAGGAACTGTATAGTGATGACAAAACTGCATGGCATATCTTTGCAATTTATTTTAAAAAAACTAAAATGAAAGACATTAAATTATTGAAGAATTTTAAATTTGGCTTTAAGATTCATTTGCAGTTAGCAGTCCAAGATAACTATATGGATTATGCCCATCCAATATGCAGATAAATAAAATATAAATTGGGAATAAAAAGTGGTAAAAAGGAAGAATTCTTAAAATGTTGAAGTGTGATATGGGTAAAGAAATCTGTTTTGTTAAAAAATATTATCTGACATTTCCAAAACACATAATTGTGGAGACTGTGCTTCTAATGTAATGATTCTACTTATAATCAAATTAAATATGACTTACATGCATTCGAGAAGGTTGGCTGACTTTCTTTAGCCATTAATTGTTGTGAAGTGATACTAATACACTTCTCCTCCCATCAAATATCTCTGTATTATAAATGTAGAATGAATAGTAGTCAGGATTCAGTGATGAGTTACCACGCAATAACAACATTTACCCTGGTGCGACTATTACCCAAAACTGAAGGGTCTCATTTTCATCTGTCTTTTCCTAACTTACATATTGAGTTTAATTGGGAACCTGACAATCATCTCCCTCACCTTTGTAGATGCAAAACTTAAAACTGCCTTGTACTTTTTCCTACAAGATTTCTCTTTCTTAGAAATCTCATTTAAATCTTCTGGTATTTCCAGACACTTGTACAACATAGCAAGTGACAATAAAATTGCATATAACATATGGCATCCAAATTTTTTGAAAGTTTTTTCTCTTGGCCACCCTGTCCTATGACCACTATATAGCCATCTGCAAAACCCTACATTGCGATCATGTTTACAGTCTTTCAAATTTTGTAGACATATTATTCATACATGGACTATGGAAAAGCATGTGACTTTGAAGTACTCCCTTTAGTAATCCAGACTGATCCTTAAAGTAAATTTTACTTCAAACCCTAGTTTACAGTCATTTTGATGGAAATCATTGTGCCAATTATTTTAAATATTTAACTTACTGGTATAAGATCATTTACATGAAACTGGTTGTTTCACAATAGAATGTCCTCAAAATTGCAGTCATTTAAGATGTATCCTTCCAACATTCTGACAGTGTGATAATTAATGTAATTCTCTATGTATTACAATTCCTGAAATTGGGATCAAATCCCACAGGGTGTTGATCTCAATACCCACTACCCTAAAAATATCAGTAAAACAGCAATTGAGAAAGCTAATATTAAATCTTCAAGAATAGGCATATAAATTTATTTTAGTAACCTTGAGATATCACCCAGAAAACATCCACCCTAATGTGACTTCAGTCACAGATTTTATAGGTTACATGTATCTCTTATCTATGCTGAATGTTTGGAGAATTCCAGAAATATAATTGTCCTGAATTTTTAAATGAATTTCTGACTTCAATTTTGGATTCTCCTTGATCATCATTAAGAAAAATTTGTTGTTTCCTTCAGGTTGGGAGGAAGTAGTTCTGATCAGACAGTTGTGTGGGAGAACCCTGGACTCCCTGGTTATTCATCTGTAATTTGAAAAAAATCTATATATTGGAAGTAGAGCTAATATAATCCTATAATATGGTAATTATTTTAAACTAACCTAGAAAAACTTCACAGTTCTCAAAAATATCTAGCAGAAGTGCTTATACACTATTTATCCAACAGAAGAAAATAACAACCATCCTTAAAGAAAAATGCAACCACAAATATCTAGCATATCATCAAAAACTACTTGCTATGTAAAGAATCAAAACCTGGGACACATATCCAAAGGATTAACAGTCAATAGTAAACAACCTTGCCATATTTCAGATGTTGGAATTAACAGTTGGGTAAATCAAAGCAGATATTACAAATAAGCATTAAAATTTAGTGTAAATGCTGTCATAATGAATAAAGATTGTGAAAGAACAATAAACTACAGGAACTCAAATAGACCAAATGGACTTTCAGTACAAAGAAATGAAATAACTGTAATAAACAGTTATGAATAGATTTAAGATTGGCAGAGGAAAGTATCAGTATTGTAGAAAATAGAACATGAGGAATTATCCTAATTTAGAACCACATACAAATATTGATAAATATGCAGAATTTTGTGATTTGTATGATTATATGAAGTAGTCTAAAAATGTGTAATTGCAGTCTCAGTAAAAGGGGTAAATGGGAAAACAAAAAGGTTTGAAGTAATAGATTGTTTACGGCCATACCACCCTGAACAGGCCCGATCTCGTCTGAAGTAATAAAGATTGAAAATATTCCAAATTTGTTTAAAATACCAAATTTCTAAGAAGAATAAATATGAAGAAGAAAGCAAGCAAATTATAGCTATATAAATAACTTGGAATATTTCCAAGAGGATTTTGGGTGAAAGAGAGTTGGAAAGTTTCATTTAAAATTACCTTGTCTTTAACATGTGCACAGTGACCAAAATAATAAATGTTCATACGTATTTGTGCATATGTGTGTATGTGAAAAATGTCTGTGTCTGTTTTTATATTCATGTATTGAAGAAATGGTCATTTATTTTATTTTTATTTAGTCAGAAAACCCTTAGAATATGAAGGAAATCAAATTTAATGCAGAATTACTATGGCAAAAAACATGTGATTTAAACAGTAAAAAAGTAAAAAGAATGGTTAAAAGGAGACAAGGTAAAAAAGCCAAACAAAAACAAGACTTCAATTCTGGGATAGTCACACTAAGTTCAAGGATTGGAATACAACATAATAATGATATAAATTCTGCCTATATTGTTTTAAAGTGTCAATCCAATTCTTATTAAAGAGTGCAGCATGTTTTTTTATTCATAAACAAGCTTATACTAAAATGTTATGACTAATGAAAGGCAGTAGAACAGCCAAAATAAGTTTGAAAAGGAAGTATAATGTAGGAAGATCACTCTTCTCTGTGTTAATGCTCATTATATAGTTACAGAAATCAAGATCGTAGTAATTGGTTGAAAAGACAATTTACAGAATGAGGGAAAATATCCATCTGGTTTATACAGAATTCACAAAACTCATCACTAAAATAACAAAACCAATCAATCCCAATAGAAAATGGGCTAATAACATGAGGAAACATTTCTCCAAAGAGGATATGCAGATATCAAGTAAGACCATGAAGAGATATTCAATATTACTAGCCATTAGAGAAATGCAAATTTCAACCACAATGCATTCACTGCAGATGTATTAAGTTGGATAAAACAAAATATAGTGATAACACAAAAACCTGGCGAGGATGTGGAGACACCTGATAATTTCTAAACACCAATGTCTGTGAACACCTGTATACCTGAACAATGTTTGTGAACATCTAGGATATGGTTATGTCCACAAACCAGATGGAATCCAAAATTACTAAACAATGGTCTGTGGCCATGATATGACTCACTCCCTATGTTTATAGGAAAAAAATGATTTTGTTTGTATACAAGGAATGAAGACAAATACTGTAATTTTAACCAGTGTATAGTGTGCTAACATTATTTAGATCACTCTGATATAGCTATGTGGTATAACATACATGTGTGTAAACATAGTGTTAGAACTACAGGTAAACCTCTTTTTCAGATAACAATGCCCAGGATAAGAAAGTATTTTGAAAGGTTAATTTGAAATCTACAAGTGATATAAAATTGGCTATATAAACCAGTTTACCAGACATGGAAATAGTTTCTACCTTTAAAAAATAAAAACTCAATGAAATTACTATAAAAAAGTTTGAAGTAGGAAGGAGAGTAATTGAATTTAACAGGAATATGAAAAGTCACACAGGGACAATATCATGATTAAAATGCCTAATGGAGGGAATTCCTATCCTCTGTGGATGATTCAATTCTGGCAATGTCAGAATATTAAGAAGCTTCCCTATTTTATATTAAAACATTGTAGAGGTGGATAAAAGACAAATAATGGAAGCTACCTGAAATTAATACGCAAATATGTCTTTCAGTGAAATTGACATAAGGCTAAGCATCACTAAGGAAAAATTAAATCATGATTATTTAATTTTGGCTGAAATAAATATTTGAAAATCAATTAATGTCATTCAACATATTAAGATTAAAAATGGAAAATACACATAAATATGGTCATATCAAGTTATGCAGAAGAAGCATTTGAAAATCAACATTTATTTTGCAATAAAAATTTCTGAGTATAGAAGAAAAGAAATGTATTTTCTCATTCAGATGAAAGGCACAGTTATGGGTAAAATTTTTCACCCAAATAGATACATTCATCTCCTAGCTCCCTACCATACTGTAACCTTCTTTAGAAACTGATCTTTGAAGATAATGTTAGTTAAGATGAGATCACACTGGACTAAGGTGGGACCTAAACCAATAAGATTTATGTCCTTATTAAGAGAAAATTGGCATGGACAGAGAGATAGCAAGAGAAGATAGCCATGTAGCAGAAGCAGAAAATGTCATACAATGCCAGCAAGCCACTGCCAGACCCTATGGGATTCCCAGGAAGTCTGGAAATGGCCATACTTATATTTCAAATTACTAAATTCTGGAACCGTGGGAGAAGTACTTTTTGATGTTTTAAACTGTCCAGATTATTGTATTTCTTATGGCGTCCCTAGGAAACTAACACAGACATCTACAAAAACCTAAAACGTATAATATCATATTTTATGTGAAATACTCATTGCTTCTACCCTAAGATCAGGAATAAGGCAAGGTATCCACACAGCCACTTCTATTCAACATTTAAAAAAAAAAATTCTACATTTTTCTACAAAAAAAATCCCTAGAAGTAGCAAGTGAGTTTTCAAGTGTTGCAGGAGAAAGATCCACATGCACATTTCAAAAGTACTAGTACAAAAGAACTACAAACAGCAAAGAAACACGTGAAAAAATGTTCAAAATCACTAGCGATTAGGGAAATGCATATCAAAACTACAGTGAGATATCATTTCACACCTATTAGACTAGCCACTATTAAAAAGTCAGAAACTGTAAATGTTGGAAAGGATATGGAGAGATAGAAACGCTTCTTTAGGATTGGTGGGAATGTAGAATGATACAGCCATTGTGGAGGACTGTTTGGTAGTTCTTAAGGATGTTGAATATAGAGTTGTCATGGCATCTGGCAATATCATTGCTAGGTTTAAACCCAGAAGGACTGAGAGCAGTGACACAAATAGATATCTGCTCACCAATGTTCATAGCAGCGTTACTCATGATAGCCAACAGGTGGAAAAATTCTAAGTGCCCATCAACTGAACAATGGATAAACAAGTTGTGAAGTATACACATGATGAAATATTATGCAGTGGTAAAAAGAAGCCATGAAACATATGACAACTTGGATGACCTTGGAGGACGTTATGTTGAGTGAACCAAGCCAAACACAAAAGGACAAATACTGGATGATTGCCTTATTATGAACTAAATACGTTATGTGAAATATAAATATATTATGTGAAATATGAATATGAGTAAAATTGCATTTTTCTTTGAAGCTGAACAATTGTAGGTTAATTCTACAAAATGTTACTATCAGACAAAAATACATTATACTAAGTGACAGAGAACAG